>JASDQU010102986.1:219848-230509 GCA_032191745.1 Picea mariana
TTACGAGGAAAGGTGGGTCCCGTTAGATGAGGAGGTCCTCTGGGCCTTTATTTTATTTTGGGACGTTGGATATGCATGCTAGTGAATTTAGAATGTTGATCCATGAATAATGTCGTCAGGTTTCAAAGGGGACCTGTTAGGCGTTGTTGAGAAAAAACACCAATTATGAAAGGAGTGATATGTACCGTTAGTTGGAGTGGGATGTAAACATGGTCTGAACGATTGATTTTCCATGGGTCCCATGGTCAGCTTGGGAGGTGAGAAGTAGAGGATCATTTAACCATTGCAAAATTTGGTGTTTCTGACTTAATTAGAATCATAGGATGATCGACATGAGGACCGTCAGATCTAGGATAGGCTCGATTAATGGATCTTCATCGAAACTTTCTATTAGGATCTTTGTAACTCATGGGAGTAAAACCCCGACGACAATGAGGATAGGTCAAGAATTGGGCACGTGAACTTAATGTTTCCAGTGGTAGATGCCACATCAAATGGCATGATTGTTAAGAGGCCATGTGGATGTGACAAGGCAGTGAGGTGGTCTTGGGCCAATGGAGAACCGAGAAATTTGGAAGCCCATAACTTTTGACTCTGAGATCATATTTGGGTATACTTGTAGTCATTGGAAATCTATTGACGAGTTGGAGACATTGGTACCATAGAGAATCAACCTTGATATGTATAAGAGGAAGAGAATTTTAATACCTTATCCCTTAAAATATACTTAGGGGGTTGGGTGTGTTACAAAGTGGTATCAGAGCAGGTTACAACACTAGGCCTGGATGGGCCAGAGATCAGTTAGAGGATTGGTATAATAAGACTGCGATAATCCAGTTTAAAATAGATTCTCTGCAATAAAAATCATGTTCATTATCTGCACAAGTTCCTTGAGGAAGAGGACAACAGATTGAAATTGCACCTTGAAAATTCTTGTTGGATTTCAACAGAGGGATTATATTGTCCCTTGTCAAACTGATAACTACTCTTACAAGAGTAAGGAATATGTTGAAAAACATTAGTGGTAATACCTAAATGAAGAAATGACAGAAATGGTAGAAGCCTATTATAGGATTGTACAAATATAGGAAATGAATGAACTGATGATTGCAACACTACCTGAAGATATGAGATGAAGGAGCCCTAATAATTATAATAGTTGTTTATTAAGGGCTAAGACCCTTATGGATAATTCCTTGTGGAATTTATTAGGGATTGATAAGACCATTGGAAGTATTAAGTACTTCTTAAATACAAGACTAAACCTTTTATGCTAATTTCCTCATGATTAGAATACTGATGGGAAACTTGTAAGGTCATTTTTCCAACCTGTAATGAATGAAATTTTGTTTTCAGAATAATCTAGTTAGGAAAAAGAAGAAAGAGCATGTTGGATTGTTTCTAGTCCTCATAAAAGAGGTAAAATGCTATGAGCATTGAGCTATTTTGTGAGCTCATGGTTTAACTAAAGGAAATGCATATACCTATTGACTTATGTACATGTTATGCATGAAAATGAAATATATGGATGTGTAGTTATAACCTATGGTGGGTTGAAAAAGAATGGTTGTTGATGGACCAATTTGGTCAATAATAACTTGATGTTAGCAGTAAGATGACGACATGAATACAAATGTTGATAACAATGTTTGCATATAGTCTTATGAAGATATGACCTTAAGGATTAATGAGCGATCGATACAAGGTCTAATAAATGAAGTGATGAAACACTTCTAGATGACCAATGGGTTAGATTTATATCCAGAGGTGGATAGTAGCCATACAGGTATGGCTTGGTAGGAAGAGGGAGTCTAAAAAAGGATTCCCTCAGTGGAGGTCTATTGACCAAGAGTGAATTGAGGCAGGAAGGGAGGTTAAAATTATTATCTTACTATATTGGGTAATGTTGTAAATTTCATAGTCAATGACTTATTAATTGTAGATTTATTGAATAGCAAAAGAGAAAGAGTGGCCTCTTGCTAGTTGTTTCCATGAGACAAGGAAACCTAAGTATGATTATGCCTATTTAATTGGTCAGTTGATTGGGTGTAAATGCTCAACAAAGAATATTGACATTGAGATCATATAAGTAAATATGAATGATATAAAAATGTGCAAGTGATCCACATGCATGATGTATGAGTGTATATGAATTCCTGAGTAAGGGGGTGATAAATCAAGGAGAGTTCTTTCTAGGAGTGAATAATGTCATGGATGCATGCTTGACCCTATCATGGAGGGTCTAATTTTTTTTTTAAAATAATATCTTGATGAAGTATGCCATTCCTCATAAAGAGATGAGATGAAATGATAAAAGAGAAATGAGCAAGAGTGATCTTATTTGTTGGTTGTTATCTTGTAAAGAGGGTAGCATAATTATGATTTTATTGGTGAGACTGGTCATGTAAGAGACTATAAGGTCTCATCAAAACTAGATGATGATAAATAAATGTGAATGAACGATGTAAAAAGGTGAAAATGATGCACATACATACATACATACATACATACATACATACATACATACATGTATGTATGTATATTTGATTAAAAATATAGTATGACTACCTGATCAAGTAGGATGTGAGGCAAGGAATGTGCTTGCCTATATTGAATAATGCTATAGAGGCATGGATGGCTCTATTTTAAGAAGTACGTTTATCTTGTTTGAATACTAACCTGGGGAGGATGTGTTGCATTTCTTTGAGAAAAGCTAGTGTAAATTGTTGAAAGGATAAATAAGCAGGAACACTCTATTTTCATAATAGAAGGACACATGATTCTACCTTTGAAAAATCACGAGTTAATTGATTTTAAAGTAAATTTACATGTGAACTGTAAAGTGTGCCTATGGTAGACACACAGTATTTTGAGGTAAGTGGTTAAGCACATGTAAGAACAATGTGAATACAAGTTGATGAAGTAAAGGTATTGGTTTGAACGCATAATAAGAATGCATGTGTATATTATTTATGGAATATAGGGTAAACCTTTGAAATGATGAGGCTGGAGTTGACTTAGGATTGAAGTCATTTAGAATAGTGAAAGATATAGGACAAGAGAGTTGCATGATAAAGAAGTTCCATGTGGAGGAATTGTGTAAAGAATCTGTCAAAAGAATAGAGCTAAAACCTCGATGATTGTTGAAAATTTGATAATGGACTACAAAATCTATTTATATAAGAATCATGGATTGCATTCTAAAACGTAATTCATGAATGAAAGGATAATAAATGAATGAGTGACCATTCTGATGTCTGAATGGAAATGTGAATAATGCACAAGTTCACAATTCATTGTGAACAAAAATATCGTTTTTGTAGCATGATGAGGGATTCAAGGAGGATTCGATCGATATTTCTCAAGGAATAGAGAAGGCAGATCCCAGGAGGGATAAATTGTCAAATGAAAAGAAAGAGAAAAGAATTAATACTTTTCTCACTATGAAACTCTGAATAATACGACACAGGTGTATGCTTTAAAAGGACAATTGTTAAATTAAGTACAACTGGTAAATGAAAGATAAAATACTAGATGTGTTTAAATGGCCTTAGTTAAGCCATGATATGTAACGATAGTGATACCCTAGAAATAACTCGGTTGGATTGAAAGTTTTAGGTTGTGTAGAAGGAGTTGGAAAACGAAAGAGTCCCTTAACTCCTTTCCTAATTCTTATTATGTTTCTCTAGGATGAGATACCGATATGTTGTTGTATGTGAACAATTTTGGCATGAGAAATGCTAATGGATGTATGACTGTATAAAAAACTAAAAATTTGATTTTGTTTACACTCATGAAAATGTTGAAGGAAATGAGATGGGATGCATATAGATGTGCTAGAACATTTTTGAAAATATTTTGTTAAATTAAATAATGTGGTACATGCATTTTATTTTACATGAAAATTAATGTAAAATATGAATGTGGTGATGTATGTCATGTGTAGGATATGGTTGGAGATGTTGGGGAAGGACAACTGCCAATGATGAAAATCCTCAAACAAATTAGAAATACAAGAAGGTTGTTGTTGAAGGTTGTTGAAAGGACTTTAAAAGTCCCCCGGAAACAACACTAATGAGGTAATATCAGAGAAGGTGTTGGGAACCAGAACAAGTATAAGGGTGTTCATGCCTATGTGGCATAAAGTATGATGGGATTGGGTAAGAATCCCTTCTAAAAATGTTTTATATATTTATGATAAGCATGTGATTCTAAGTGGCTGATTGTAGGCCATTGATATCCAGGAAGGGTATGATTCAAGAAAGAAGAACCCGAAGGATAGTCGAGGGAACCTATGACAGTCTAGGATGTTTAAAATCGCTGCAAGAAAATTCATAAACAAAGTATCATGAATGCAGTGACCAATTGGGAATGATTGGGAACAATAGTGCTCATAAGGAACACATTAAACTAAGTGCATTGAGAATATGCATGTTTTCATGAAAGGGAATGTAATGGGATTCCCATCATGGAAGGAGGATCTTCCAGTGCTCTATAGAGTTGTACAATGATAAAAGAGGAGTTGGGTGGCCATGAACATTGCCACCCTAGTTGCTAGAGAAGACAAAATGTTTGGATGCATTCATATGGAACTTTGATTTAATAATATATTATGTTGATTTGAGGACTATAATCAATTTAAAGCAAGAAACACAGTCTTTTTGTAATAATGAATGTGGATGGATAATCCATATAGTGGGAGGTTGGTTGAGTTCCAACAAACCTTGGCAGAATTCCTAAGATGAAGAATAATAAACCTGGAATCAATGCAAGGATGAATTGTGTGTGAATGTGGCCATGGACACTGGAACATTGGGTGAATTCATATGATGAATCGGTTGCAATTTGAAAATGCTTGGCATGTTGAAATGATGATTTCCTTTTAATCTTATGTCATCAAATAAGATAAAAATGATTTAATTTCTAGTGTGCACAATTTCAGAATTGTTTGGAAACCACTGAAAGTGAACAATGAAAGTGTATGTGCATGAGATACTAACAATTATTTTGGTTGTTTGAAGATTGAATTGCAGGGAGAAGGGTATTGGATATGAAAGTGCTATAAGTCCATGAGGAAGACCAATACTTGTTGAGCGAAACTGCTACGAGAAGGAATATCTCATACTTGTGAATCTGAATCTGTGTTGAACATACCTGAAAAAAGAAAATGTGGAGTTAAAAATATGTAGGTAACATATTTGAAATTTGATTGAAATTGATAATGGTATCTCATGGGTATTGTATGCATTTGATACAGGTGAGATAACAAGTCTTTCTTGAAGGGATAGATGACGACTATCAAGCTGGAAAGCATGGAAAATGATACTGTTGTGATAAGAGAACTTTGTGATAAGTCATGATAACCATAAGAAGTTTGTGTTGAGGTAACACGGGTAAGAGGGATGCTTTCGAAAGAGCAAGTTAGAGGTATGCCTTGATAGAGAAATATTGGGGGATGCTTCAGTTGTAATACTTAGGGAAATATATGAAACTCTTCTTGTGTGATAAATCGCCGTAACGCAAGATTGATTTCTCGAGGGATTTTATAGCAGAGAAGGGGATGCATGAGCCTAAGCCCGAAAGGAAAGTGACCACAAGGAAGGGGAGACTTCGATAACTCATGTGTAAGAATCAGTGGAGTCTCTAGACATTTTGTTATTTGTTGATTGGGATCATGTGCACAGTGGGTATGATAGTCGAGTAAACATGAAAACCATGTGGATGCAGATCTATGAAATGCACAAGATAAGTATTGTGTTGATATGTAAATTTTCCTCTTAAGTTATGAAAAACAATGAAATGTTCTACTTGAAATTGTGAATGATATGCTTACTATTGAAATTGTTGTAGGTATGTGTTGATGCCAAGAGTTTGGAAAAGGACTAGACTATGAAAAAATGGGAGATGATGTTGAAGAAATTGAAGGATAAGGGCATGGCAGGTATACTGAAAATGAACATCGAGGAAATTTTTCCTTTGAAGAGGGAGGGGACTGTAACAACCCCCATTCCTAAACCTTTGATTATATGTAATTAATCATGATTAATTATTTCCATGTAATGTCATATAAACATTGTAATTATCATATTGTTGATTTAAAATGCCAACCAACTAACTATGGGGTGAATCCTTTAAAGTAATGGCCATGATACCATGAGAGGGATTTGTGAGGGGGGTGAGAAAGAGGATTCATGTGTAAAATATCCCAAGCCACCTTGATAAATAATATGAAGGAAATAATCATATTTACTTTAACTTGCAACTGAAGCCAAATGGTTAATGGGAAGGGGTTGGTAGTTTAACAACCCACCACCCTCAATGAATGCATGTATGGGAAATCTAGCTAGGACAATAGAGGCTTCCATCCAAAGGTACAAAAAAGTACCAATTCTACAGCTAGATTGACCCATGAGCTCCTTTTGAAAGAAGAAAATAAGGGACAAGTCAAGAACCTTCCCAGGGGGATTACATGCAGGAGATGTGCAAGGGAAGGAAGGAGAGGGACACCCAGAAAGGAGAGAGTGGGAGGGGGGAGACACATCATGCAGAGAACCGAGGAAAAAGTATGTTTCAAGTGAATGCATGAGGGAGTATAGAGAATTCACTAGTGGTATCATGGCTTGGCACAGGGGTGGCCTACTGTCGAAGTGACTGAGAGAGTAGAACCTATGGTTGGGTGGAAAGGAAAAAACCCATAGTCAGTTGGTTGGCCATAAATTGTAATAGATAAGTATTTTTATACCCTGTGTAATTGGACTGCAATTTATGGATGAATGCCTATAATTGTCTCAAGGACATGCATACTCTTTTAATGGTTAGACTAGTTGTCCTCTTACATGTTTCTATATTTAAGAAATTGAGGAACTATATGGGTCGGGGCATGCTTTGTACATGTGAATGATTGAGCCTCCTATATTATCTCGAGTTAAAGGAATGAAACTATGAATTTGCTGATGGTATGCACAATTACATTTATACATATCTATACTTCTGGTTATATTGAATTCCCTAGATAAAGGGAGATAAAGTCATATGAAATAAATGGTGCTCCCTGAATAGAACGAAACGAAGTTGGAGACAAGGAAGGTCTAGTAAACCCTTAATAAGGGACTTGGAAGGATCCCTAAGTAGTAAATCCAAAATCTAGGCTATTAGTCAAGGGAAATCCTTGAAGAAACCCTCAAAAAAATGTCTAAGTCCAAATTTAGATCGTTACACCTGAGAGAACCCCCTATTTAGGCTTGTAAGAATCATAATAGTAGAATTAGTTTAACAATTTTATCTGGAATATGTCTACCGTTAATCAGTAAGTGGAGAGAATAAATCTGAGCCATCGACCTAGTGTAATAAAAGATCCTGGCCCTTCCTTGGAGTAGGATATGACACCTATAGAATACAGACTCTGAACAAAAAAGGACTCTTGATCTATCAGAGGGTCGAGGGATGAATCTTGAACATTGAGGTTGAGTGAGAGGGAAATGGTTCTAGTCCTGGGTTCCATGCCTTACCCTATAAGGGAGAAGAGAGAGAAGGTGAAATCGACATGATGTGTCATTCCTATGTGGAAGCCAGTGTTTCCAAAGTATGGTAGGTGTTGGCACGTGGTTCGTCAAGAAGAAAAACATGGGCCCTATTTGGGCCCAAGCCTTTGGAAGGTATCCTTAATCATCGACTGTTGATTTTGCAGATCAATAAATCTCAATTGTTCATCGAAGAGGGCTGGTCGGAGTGAGTGGTAGTCCCAATGGGGCAAAAACTATGATGGAGAGACTTTGAGAGTCCATGAGAATCATTGATCAAAATATGGGTGAGGTCAAACCTAAGCCATAGATCAAAGGGGGTCCTACTCATGTGAGGAAAAAAAGGGAAAGCGACATTAGCATGATGTGTCATGCCAACATGACAGTTAGTGTGTCCTAAATGGTGACACATGTCAGCCTAAAATTTGTAGGAAGGGCTGAATGGGAGTCCCTGTCGATATTAAGCTCTAGAACATGTGTCAAACAAGGGTTGTGCCACATGCCATTATGACTTGGCACCTATAAGAGAGAATCCATGGGAAGATGAATGACACGTGTTAAGTGGAAAGGGTGCCATTTGTATGACAGAGATCATGCCACATGTCAAGGTGACTCAAGGTTTTGAGAAAGAACTGTGTTAAGTGATGCATGACACGTGTCAAGACATGTGGCTAGAAGTGGCAGGGCCACATGTCAAGACAGGTGGCTAGAAGTGGTAGGGCCATGTGTCACGATAGGTGGCATTTAACGTGTCCTCCAAGATGATGTGTGTCGATAGTTGATCGGTTGATGAGATGGAAGTAGCCCTGGTTAGGAAAAAAGGCCTTTATCTCATCACCTTAAATATAAACCATTGATTGGAGGGGAAAATGATGATCCACGTCATCCATCAAAGCAGGTCTATCAGAGGGGTTTGAACTACTAGAATGAGTGCACTTCAATAAGAGATCTTCGAGAGCCAATATAGACCATTGATATTTCGTGGACATGGAAACTCCAAGAGCAGATCTAGACTGTTGATTTGTCATGATCAAAGGAATTATGAAAGGATATCTAGATCATTGATATCCTACCAAAGGGATTAAGAGGATGATGTGGATGGTGTCATGTGTCAAGCATAGAAGGTGCCTTGTGACATAGTGATCTGGTACTTGTAGATAAATGTATGTGGGAAATATGAATACCACGTATCAGGTGGCGATGGTGGAATGTGTCATGTAGAGAAAAAGTCACTTGTCAAGAGGATTTGGCACATGTAGGTGAAAATATGAGAAGATTTGGTTCGTTCATCAAAGTTTGAAAGGTTGGCAAGGTTGTCTGTGAAAAAAATTCCGACAATGATATAGGTATCAGTGACATGATGAGAGATGTTAATCTTCTATTGGGCGAGAGAGATCTTTATTATTCATTTCCTCTAGATTCATCTAAGAGAGGAGGAAAAAATGATGATGTGAGGGTGCTAGCATGGCATCCAATGTGGATGAGTAGTGAAAAATGTCACTATGTGATTGGTCGACGAGGAAAGGTGGGTCCGATTAGATGAGGATGTCCTTCAGGTATTTGTTGTATTCAAGACATTGGATCTACATGACAGTGAATTTGAGCCATTGATACAGGCATAATTTCGTCGGGGTTCAAAGGGGACAAGTTAGAAATTGTTGATAATTTTCGTCGACAACAAAAGTAGGAGTGATCTGGATCGTCAGTCGGAGTGGTTTATAGACACGATATGAATTGTTGATTTGTCATGGGTCCCACCATCATATTTGGAGTTGAGAAGAGGATGAGCATTTGATTGTTGCAAAATTTGGTGTCACCGACTTACTCAAAGTTGTAGTATGATCGACATGAGGACCGTCAGATATAGGATAGGCCCAAGTAATGGATCATCATAAGAACTTTTGGTTGGGGTCTTTGTAACCCATGGGAGTAAATCCTTGACGATGATGAGGATAGGTAAATAATTGGGCACACCAACTTAATGTGTCTGATGGAAGATGCCACATTAGATGGAACGATTTTTAAGAGGCCACATGGATGCCACGTGGTAGTGAGGTGGCCTTGGGCCAATGGAGGATCGAGAAGTTTGGAAGGCCATAAATTTTGACTATGGGATCAAATTTGGGTATACTTATAGTCATTGGAAATATATTGAAAAGCATGAGACGTTGGTACCCTAGAGAATAGTCCTTGAGATGTATAAGAAGAAGTGGAATTTTAATACCCCATCCCTTAAAAGGTACTTAGGGGGTTGGGTGTGTTACACCATACACCATTGACCTAGTCCTAGGTGAATGTGAAAATCCATTATCTGTTACTTTTCAACTTTCATTTTTGTTTTCCCTTATAGTTGTAGGTTAATTTTATTTGTTTCTTTAGATTACAGTTTATTTCAGTATTGAACAAAATTCCTAGTTAAAGAAAAGAGCCTCATAGGTATCCTAGTCTTTTACTTGCCAATAGAGGTTTTATTTTCTAAAAATTGATTTCTTATAAGATACAAGTTTAGAATATATTGTTCTTATTTTGAAATATGAAATTCTTGAAAGTACATTTAAGTTTTAAAAAGTAACTTAGATAAAGGAAAAAGTCATTTCTTTTAGTACTTATCTATTGTAACATGATTTCATTTTAATTTATATTTCCATTTACTTGTAATTTAATTTTATTTCTTGCAAGAATTTACATTTTTAGTTAATCGCACCACATGTGCACACACATCACATCTTAAAGTTTATTCTTGGTTCATGTTGCCAATCTCGGTCATAATTAATCCTCTAATCTAACACATATTTAAATCCACTTGGGAATCAAAAGAATATTGTAGTTAGGTTAGAAATTTGGGGATAGGAATCCAAATAATTCCCCTTAGTCATTTTAAATTGAAGCATAAAGGTTGATTCTTAGAGAAATTTAAATATCCTTTCTATCTGACATGGTCCCATCCCATTTGGTAATTGGTGCACTCTTTTAGAGTGGATAATGCTAAGGTATGGTCTAGAGGTATGATTGAGACTCCTTTCTCTTTCATTACTGAAGATCCTCGAACCACTTGATTTCAACTTGAAGGAAAGGTAACCTATTACACATGCCTATGAAGAGGGATCTTAGTGGCCATTTTTACTAGGTATCCTTTCCCCA
>JASDQU010102986.1:230529-242137 GCA_032191745.1 Picea mariana
AGCAATGGTCTTTGTCTTCCCCTTCCCACCGAACTGTTTCAATTTCTTTTTTGGATGTAGTTTCCAACAATGTTCTTCATTGTGAATGATCCTCTTGAAATGAGTGCAAGATGGTTTTCCTCCTTCTCTCATCACTATAGCGGTCTTCTTGTCCTTCCTTTTGAACTTCTTGAAATGCTTGTGTGGGAAATTGGAAGGTTTCTTCCTGGGATATTCCTGAACATGTTTCCTCCTGTTCTCAAGGTGAGTGGCTTGCACAAAAACTTCATCAAGACTGTTGGGGTTAAACAAGAGAAAAGTGTGATGAATATAACTATGAAGTGCACCAATATACTTCATTAAAGTTTCATAAGAATCCAAAGGAATATTCAATGACAAAGATTTTTTCCTAAATTCTTTTGTGAAACTTTGTACAATATGACCTTTACTCTGTCTTAAAGTTTTCCATTCCATCATTGCTTTATGTAAATACCTTAATGGATAGAATTTTTTCCTTATCTCTGATTTAAATTCCGACCATGAGGAAAGAAGATTAATACACTTACTTATGTCATGTAGCTTGCTCTCCCACCATACGAGAACGGTGCTTTCCAACCGAAGAGAAGCTAGTTGTACTTTAACTTCCTCTTCATCAATATGTTGAGCACGACAATATACTTCAACCTGTCAGATCCAATTATCTATCTTTTCAGGATTAGCATCTCCATTAAACATAGGTAAATAAAACTTTACATCAAGATTTAATAATGGTTTCTTAAAAGAGGCTTTATGGCTAGAATGTTGAGAGTGATGAGAATGCTCAGAGGAAGAAGAACTAGAACTTGAAGGCGAAGATGGAGGCTCGGGACGATCTCCTCCAGCCCCTTGATTTACCAAAGCATCATCATATGCATGTGCTTCCTTTTTCTCCCCTTTATTCTTCATCCTCTTCTCGTAATATCCATACATTTGTTCGACCATTTCTGACATGCGATAAAAGACCATGTGAAATTTTTTTCTCCTATTCATCATGCTTGTCCTCTTCTAGAATCTTCTTCCTTCAGGATGTACAACCAACTTCAGGATTGAAATTATTAATATTTCCTTCACCCTACTTATGCTTGGCCCTAGTAAGCATTCATACTCAATAATTCAAGTCAAAGATGACTACTCTGATACCAACATCATCTGGGATATTTTCGTCAGGTGAGTTATTAAAGAACTATTTAAAATGAGAATAAAATAAAGTACACCGTAAAGAAGGAAAATCTCAAAAAGAAAGAGGCATAATCATGCAATATGAACACAAAGAACTTGATAACGAAGTTTTTCCCTGGTGGACTACGTCTCCAAGTCCTCTCAAATTGGTAGGTATTTTAATTAACTCCACAAAATAATTAGGCAAAATACATAAGTATACCTCATTCTAGAGTTAAGATACAAAATCTTTTCTCATATGACAAAACTAACAGCACCACTGCGTTCTTGGAGTCGTTTTACCTAAAAATGATTGTCTCCATGCCTCGATTTGATTTTGAAACGTTTTGGCCCAAGAGGCACCCCTACCTCGGTTTGCATGCCACTACTCATTCAATAAATGTAGAAAATCTTCAAATGCGTAACAATATCTTGAAAATTGCACCCAAGTACGTAGATATCCATATGAGTGTCCTTGGTCTCACCTCTCATGCTCTTTTGTTCTAAACTCTGCTTGAAATTCCCTTCTTATACAATTCGTGCGAGATTATGTAATAAGTGAGTCTGTTGGTGCATTGGTTACGGAGTATATTTTAAGGCGTAGACTATTGGGGAGGTTTTGGGGTCGAATCCCATGAACTCCCCCTTTTAGCATATTGTTGGCTCACTCCGCTAATTATAGCGATGGTTTTGGAGGGTGGTTAAATGGTGGAATGTTCTAAATATAGTGGCAATTGCTACTAGAATGGAGGATAGTTGGATAATATCTTAGGATATAGGAACTAGTGGTTGTATCAAGTAAAACATGTGATCAGGGGTTGGGCCGAAGGCCTATCTCCTTTTCTTTGGTGCCTAGTTCAAACTTTAAACTTAAAATGTAATTTGAACCATATAATAAACAAGGAACATAGTGTGGTGTAGTGGTAGCAGGGATTTATGGGGCCTTTGGGCTAGGAGAGGTCATGAGTTCGGATCCTATAGAGTCAAATAACTTTTACACACCAACCATTGGATGGGTGCCTCGTGGTGGCCCATGACTGGTCCATGTGGCACCATATAATTTGTCCATGAAACTGACATGTGTCACCATTTAATTCATCCATGTGTTTTACCTTTCCACGTCATCCCATGCCAATGAAACTATATGTAAGTGTCACGTGTCACCCTTGTAGTGGTGCCACATGTCACTTTGACTTTTTTACTTTTGACCATGTTTGAGTGAACTTTGACCGCTTATAACTTTTGATCCATAACTCCATTTGACGAGTCGTTTGCGTCGTTAGAGAACTTGTGATGCGCTCTTTGTGATAATGCCCTTTTTAGTGAGTTTTGAGAACTTTGATTTTGTTTTCCATTTTTCTATCTGCTGAAGCCATTCTTAACGATATAAGTTTCTTCTATGCATTATGAGTTGTTCTTAGCCTTCTCTGGATCCTTTTTGGATCAATGGGAGAATTAAATAACTTCATCGGGGTAATAAAAAGGATTTTTGGAAGTGAAGCAATATCTATGATATTTGTAAGGTTGTCATACATATCCATATAACATACTATGTCATATAGTTCTCTTTCTAGTGATATTTACATCATGAACCAACTAGGGATTCCCTAAATAAATTGTTACATTTGCTTAACCTTGAAGCAAATGAAGTCGGTCGAAGACTAATATTTTAGTTAAAGTTATTTGATTATCTTAAACAATTCTAATTTCAGTTTTAAGAAAAGGAAATTTTAAATAGCCTAACTTGAGATCAATAACTAAGTATGTTTTGAAGGTTTTTGAGATTTGGTCAATTTCGTTTTTTCTATGTACGATTAATTCTTAAATAAGACTGGAAAATGTTTTTCAAAAAGAAATAATGACTCCATTTACCCAATAAAGGCACTTGTTCTACTATTCTTTTGCACCTCACAGGGAGCCACAATCCCTAGATGGAGCCTATGTTGGAACACGCCTAATTTTGAGCTTTTGATCTTTATATTTTACCTCTTAGAAATAAAAAAATTTGCCCAAAAAGAAAAAAACTTAGAGAGTTGCCTGTTAGTTTTAAATCAAATCCATTGGTTGTTATTTAGAAATAAGGTGCTTACAATATCTATCGTGGATGATTTTATTTAATTTGATATAACGGTCCTTATGACCTCTGAAGTTTTGAATTCATCTGAGTTTTAAAAGAAGACCTTTAACGGCCGCTTCACAGCTCTAGACTTTGGGTATTCTAGTAAACCCAAACAACAAAAACCCTGAAACTCTAAAACCCAAAGATATCCACTCGTGATTATTCCTAAATAAATTACGGACACGAGTCATATGAAACATGTCCTTTTAAAAACATTTCCTTGAGTTGACACGTGGCACTTATTTTTGACATTTACATCGGATGATTCACACATTTTCAAGTGACATGTGGCACCTTTCCTTTCTTGACACGTCATCAGAATGACATCATCCCTGCCATGTCACTCTGAGAGATTACTCTTCAGGGTTTTTGGATTTCACAATCCTCAAATCATCAAACCATTGAAGTAAAGTGATTACAAAAAGTAATAAACGGTTTTCAAGGAATTAGGAAAATGATTAACGACTTTAATTAGTCATGATTAATAGTTAATTAATTACTTCGCAGTTTCAGAAATCAGGAAATTTCTCTTGTTCTGTATTCAAAACCTCTGAAGTCTAAACTTCTGAAATACTTAAAGTTAATACAACATTTTAAACATGATTAACTAATATTTAAAAGGGATTACTCAGAGATTAACTCCTTCGCGAGTTCAGACTTTGGGAGATTTCCACCCTGTCACATCCAAAACTCCTGAATGCGAACCGTCGAAGTATTAATGAAATTTATGATTGATTAGGGATAATGATTTCAAATAAGGATTGTGAATCACCAGGTAATGAATTCCATTAAGTTTAATAAATTCTTCGTCAGTAAAGCTATACGAAGATCAATAGACTTTTTGAATAGAGCACTTCGAATTTCAAAGTCATTTTTACCATTTGCAATTAGCATTTTTTATCCAGTGTAGAGATTACAGACTTCTCTTGTCACATATAAGCTAATTATCTTCCCATGAGGATTATGGTACCATGAAAAACTACAAAGAATCTTGATGCATCAGGTGATTATTCAAATCTAAACACATATTTTCTATGAGACACAACCCCATGAGTTGTGGACGTCATTACAACTTGGACGTGGGTTTTTGAGGTCTTAAAGCATGAGATCATCAACTGTGTAGATGACACTTCTGAAGAAGACAATGACTCTTTTATAGATAAGCTTAGACATGTATCACAATCAAAACTGCATAAGATCATTGCATGGTCGAGAATCATACATTACAACGATATGATAAATTGGGCCTTGGAACATGTCGACATCCAAACCAGGAGCATCATCAACCACCAGGAGGTCACCACCAACTCTTTCCAATCAGAGAACATTTATTCTAGAGTTTGAGAGAAAGGAATGCACCTAATACGCTAGGAATGGTCATGATATAGTCAAGACCTGGTGGGGACATCTGGAAAAATTCAGAGCCGACACTCATGGTATGTATGCCACAATGTATTTAGATGCTCATATGTTGTATGTAGACATGATTATTTGTCACCTGTTTGGGAAGAAGAACCCTACACATTTCTCTCTTAAGTGGGTAGCCATCATGAATGAGGTAGCCAAGGGTTATACTTTCAATTGGGCTAAAATTTTATCTGATAATTTGGCCAAGGAAATCGCTGAGTATAAATCAACAAAATCAAAAGGGCAGCATGTTCCTTTTTACATGTCAGCATATGTTATGGATGCCATTTGTTTCATGATCCCTTTTCCCCTGATGAACTAGATTTGGACCTCGACCAGTTCTGAGCCAACTCATTTCTATCACTTCAAATTATGGGAGGAGAATGCCAAATATTTCTTTTATGAAATATATCACAAAGTTGTAGTACATGTGCATATAGCTATTTATGGTCAACCGCCACCTCGTATTTTAGAAAGGATTATCGAGAACTTAGGAAAGTTGGAAGACTGGTTCATTGAGTATAATTTCTCCTATATTAGAGTATTTGGTTGTTTGGTTCCTCCTCATGCCCTCCCACATTTTTTACCCGATAGGTTGGTGTGCAGAGAAGTGGCATACTAGACAATAGCATGAGGTATCAACAAGGAGTTAAAAGAAGATCAGAAAAAGGTTTGGCCAACTTTTCCCATTCAAGTTTCCATGTTCACATTATTACATTTCGGTCACTCTAAAGTCGAAGCCACATCCCTAGAGGATGTCAAATTAGTTGATATCAAATTCAAACAGCATGATCCACATAAGATAGTGTAAAATCACCTGGATCAGTTTAACATGAAGCGATACATCCATGAGAATTCTCCTTATGAAGAAATGTTTAGGGGAGTTAGATATTATGAGGAAGACTAAAGCAGATTCCAAATTTTTCCCCCTGACCAACAAGTTGGGATCCTCATCTTTCAAAAACACAGATGAAATAGTTTACTAAACATATTGCATGGAGAGTCAAATATCATGCCTCCTTCATAGGAAGCCAGAACTACATGATCTGAGCCAAGTTCCTCCACTAATAACAAAGTTGAAGATGTCCCGAAAATCTCATAAGTATTATTTAAAAAAATAAGAACATCAGTGTCAGGATTGAATGATCCACAAGTGTTAGCTCGGTTTGAAGCTTTCATGAATCTAGGACAGGTTGTTCCTCATTCAAAGCCAACTACTTCTACTGGCACCCCAAATACAACATGACAATAACATTTCACATAAGTTTCTTCTCCCATTGCATCATTAACCCCTTTATAGAACAGCTTTGAAAATCCTAGTTTCGAACTCACTTTTGTAGGTGAACTTACCTCTATCTTGCTTGAAGAGATTCCTCCCTTAGATTTCATTTTCAGCAAGAAATGAAAGGTTATCGTGAAAAGAGAATCTCACCACAAGGATGGAGTTATCACTAAAAGGAAAATATTGGTATATGAAGGGAAATACCATGAAGGTACAAAGTTTGCAAAAGAGGTTGCAGGTTCGTTAGGGGATTTTTCCACTGCCAATCAATGGTCAGTAGACAATTTAACCGAACAACTACGACATAAATGCCTCTTGGTAGAAAAATTGCAAAATGAGATATATAGTACACAACAAGCTGTCAGAAGTAGGATGAACCAGGAATTTGAGAAAATCAAGGCTAGGCATCAACATCAAATTAAGAAGTTACAGGATAACCTTGAGTTTCTCTACCAGAGTTCACAGAAAAGAAAAGGACTGATCACTCAGCATAACAACTTGATTGAGCAGCTTCAGGCCATAGTGACCCTAACATAGAACACAATGATATAAATTTTGGCCTCCAAAACACAAGCATCATAAGTCAATGAGAGGTTGGAAGTTGCCCAACAACAACTCTATCTAAAATTAGATGTTATCCAGAAATGCTATCAGGTAGTAGACCTTTCCCTCAAAGATATTTATGTCAAGGAAAAAGAGGCATGCTTGGCTCGGTCTATGTTTCAATAAGTTCTCATATGGAAGCAGTGAGATAATACCCCTGGTCTTCCCCTTCTCTCCCATTCTAAACAAGTAAGAGGCAAAATGGCCCTAAAATCCCGAGAAACAAATATGGAAGAAGGAAAGAAACTTCCCAGAGATGTAAAAGAGTCTTGTCTAGAGGCATTGTCTTCATTAAATAAAAAAATTATTGAGTTCGAAGGGAATAATATCTCAGATTCCTTGGGGAAAATTGAGATATAAATGAACTAGCAAAGCTCCAGAAAGAAAAAGGAAAAAACTCAGGCGGCCATCCAAGAGATGAGCCAGATTGATTTTCTTAAAATCAATGAATGGTTGGTCAGTCCAAGTTCATAGTTTCAGGTCACAGTACAAGAGGTGAACAAGATCCAGAAGAAGCTTCCACAAATAGAGGAGAATATGTTTTCTTTTGAACTAAATGAAAGGATTGAACCTTCAAAATTTGTGGTATAATTAATGAACAAGTTCACCCAATGCATTGAAAAGGGAAAAGCAAGTGTAGCTGGGAGAAAATGAGAAAGCATGTGCAACGTCCACCTTCTCCACCCACTCTACCTTTCACCTTCCAACAATCACTTACCCCGTCTATCCTTACCGCCCGCATTCTTGCATCCACTCATCCCACCTACTCATTGGACACTTGTTCCCCCATCATTTGTTTCGTGAACAATTACTCTTCCATGTAACTGTTATCCATCCCTTGATGAGAAAACGCTGATCTATTCATCTAATTGCCCCCCCATGACTTCAACTGCAATTCCTTTCCCCATTGAACACACCCAAAGGGACAGATGGAAACAAAATCAGATGGAAAAGATAGTAAGTCAATGATTGTGGTGGCCTTTGTGGACATGTGTATCCAATTCAAAGAACAAAGTAAAATGAGTGCATCTGTGAGAAAATGAAGAGACAAATGAAGTGCCAACACATCAAATCAGAAATCAACAATATCTGCATGTTTTTATTTCATTCAGATGGTATTATACTGTAGGAATTCCAACGATCTTCAACTGAGACAATTTTCGTATAAATAGATAGATTTTAGATCTATTCCAGGCTTCTTATTTCCGAATGTAATAGAGAATTTTCTTTTTTGAGTATTAATGCAAGTGTAGACAAAGATTCTAAGTTTCGTTCAATTTGAGTTATGTGTCCCCACTGTGTTTCCATTTCTCTGAATTTCTTTTTGTAATTCTTGAAGAGTGATTGATTGCAATTTAGTACTACATCTATTGTGATTTAGTAAAAAACTTTTCCTATATTATTACTGTGAGTAAAACAAGACCTGTGATCTGTGTGAATTACTACATTTTCATATCTCGTTCAAGGGTGCATCTTCTACTTTTCTTCTACTGCGAACAAGGAGAGACTTATCTGTAAGTGATACATGATGTTGTTTAACAGTTTTGTAAATATTTCTACCTCATTTTACGTTATAATTGTGCCTCAAATAATGATATACAACCTCTGTACTGTCTTATTATTAATTTCATTTAAATATTATTTCTCAGAAAACTAAAGGTAGAAAAAAGCACTCATAAAAACATTTCATTTAAAAACATAGATGCCTGACATTATTATTTGAGCCTTAGAATCAATCTAAGGAACAACACATGATTTGAGTTTGTTTTCCATAGTCTTGGGAATCCTTTTACTCCCACCATGATTGTATATCGAAGCCCCATTCTTCTTATCTTTTCTGGCTCATACCTGAGGGAATCTCTATGAGCATAGTTTGTTATCCTTCATGCTCACTTAAACTTTGAAAGAAACATCTAATGAGATCTTATTTATGATTTTTGGTCTCATTTGGATAACTTAAGAAAATAATGCTCCCTTGGAGTCTTCTTTATGCCCTTTTCAGACTCTATAAAATTGAAAATATTTCCAAGCGATCTTGTTTCCCTTCACGCTCATCAAACTAAAATTTGAAGGAAAATTTGTCCGACAGTAGTTTACCCATTGTTTCAGTCTAGATGGTTAATTTACGAATAAAGGTATGCCCTAGGAGATTCAGTTCACTAGGAGAGTATTCTCGGGCATAAGTTTAACACTTTTTTGGGCCTGAGGGACTAATTTTCGAAAAAGGGTCATTCTCCTTGGTTTTGGTTTATCTCTTTTATGGGCCTTGGATATTGTCTATGAAAAATGAACCCCCTTAGAGTCTATAGTTAATATCTTTTTAGACTCCCTAAATATGAGAGGATCATCAAGTGAAAATGTTCCTTTCACACTCATTAATTGGTTCAGAAGCAATATCTATTTGGCATAAGTTTAACCTTTTTTTGGCCAATAGATTTTCCAGGAAAAAGGAACACCTTGGGAGACATGTCTCGCCAGGAGAGTTATCCTAAGTTATATTTTATACTTTTTCAGGCTAAGGAGATTAAACTTAAAAAAAGGTTGTGAGTCCATAGTTAATCTCTTTTCAGACTCTTTAAAATTGAAAAGATATCTGAGTGTCTTGGTCACACTCATTAAAATGGTTTTGAAGAGACGTCCTTTCAGTATAAGTTTAATCCTTTATCGAACTGACTGGATGATTTACAAAAAATGAAGACTTTGGAGTCTTCTTTTAGTGTTTTTCAAACTCTGTAATCGTGAGAAACCATCCATATTACCTTCTCTGGGATTGTAAAACTTCACATAGAAGGAGTCTTGTTGTGTCATTGATCCAGGTGGATATTGGTGGCCACCCATGTATTCCAACTGGCTCCTCTTTTCCATTTTTGTTCAACACGTTCTTCTGTACTTCTTATAATTATGGGTTCTACACTTTTAGGGCTGTATAAAGCTCCACACATCCTCCAGGTGGATACTAGTGGCCTCTTGCCAAATCTAACTGGATTATTTTGTATGTTTTCATGTCAACACATCTTGTTGTACTTCTAGGGTCGTTTTGGGGCCTTAAACGTTGTTTTTTTGGCTCACCACAGTCAAGTTGTAAACATAGTAAGAATATGACAATCAAATGTGTAGCTCTCTTAAATACCTTTCCAATGGGCTATCACGCACCTAAAAAAGAGGTTGTATGCAAAAGTTACGACCCTGGAAAGTTGAGGTACCAACTTACACCAACTTATCCATAGGGGGCCACATGAATTTTGGCATTTCACCTTCTAGTGTTAGGTTTTTGGATGTTTAGGGTTTTTGAATTCATGAGTAATATAAAAAAGGCCTTTGGAGCCTCATTGTAATCCATTTTGCTCAATGGATGTGTGTAGAAGCCACATATCTTCTCAGAGATAACTACCACCATTCGAGCAAGTGTTTTCAATTCTACAATTTTATAGTTTCAACCTATTGCATTATTCAATAGAAGATATTGTTCCCTGGATATCTCTGTTATTCTTCATATCTCTTTGTTTATTGTATTCAGTCTATTAATCAGTTCATTCCACTCCTAAATCTGGATCAGTGGTATCAGAGCATTCTTCTCTTCATTTAGTTTTCTTCGTACATGTCCCCGACAAGATCTGGGTACAATAAGTTGTTACTTGAACCAATCAAACCATTGAAAGATCGGTCATGCTGAGCCCATCAGAAAACCATGGGGGACAAAAAGAAATATGATGGAGAAGAAGATCCTATTAAAATGTTGCTCGAGGAAGCCCTCGTGTGACAAAGGAATGAAATGATGGACAACTTCGTGCAGATACTTTGACGACTTCCCACATGAGAAGCATCTTCATCAAGTGGCCATGCAACCCCCTTCAAGGTATAAGTAAATTTTTATATTCCATTATTTGAATGACTGATAGATGCAGATGTTGTAGATAAATGGTTGAATCTGCTTGAAGGGTATTTTTCGGTCCATAATTTTTCTGATAGGGAAAATATCACTTTTGCACTCCTCAAGGTTGTTCCCCATGTTAAAGACTAGTGGGATGCTTACTCTGAGAAAAGGGAAGAATGGGAATATGCAATGTTTGTGGTGGCCCCTACATGGGATTCCTTCTGGGATGCCATCAAAGAACAATACTACCCTTTTGGAATCTATGAGGACCAATACACCAAATGGACCACCCTAGGTCAATAAAGGGAACAAATAGTACCAGAGTTCACCAATATTTTCCATACCCTGCGCATCAAATTGGGTATCAAAGACTCTGAGCATAATCTGGTTCTCAAATAATGTGGTTGTTTGCATAGATACATTCAAACATAAATGGAGTTTTTGGACATCGCTTGATTGGGCACATCTTATAGATACACAATCAATATCGAGCATAAAATTAAGAAGAAAAGGTGAGATTTTGGATCTGCAAACCGGTCACAGCTGAAGCAGGGAATAGGCATCCCCAACCCACAAAACAAGGTACCAAGTTGATATGGCTGCCCTCAGGACAACCAGTCCAAGCCACAACACAAGAAGGGAAATGAGAAGATGAATAAGGACACAATAAAATGGTGTGAGTACCATAAAATCCCTTGGCACAACACCGCATAATGTCTCTCCAAGAAGTCACTCCTGTCTGAACTAAAGGCTTTCGAGTCAGAGGTCAATTATGATTCTGAATCGAATCTTGAAGGAGGGAATCAAATTATCTATGATGAACCTAGATCCACTATCGCTACCACCAAATTTCGACGAAGAGAACCAAAATAACCAGAGGAAGGAGAATGCCTATTTCACTCGTAGATGTCGGTAAATGGGGGCCCACTTCATTTCATTATTGATAGCGGGAGTCATAAGAAACTGATTTTAGAAGAGGTTGTTAAGTGGTTGGACCTGCGAATGACACCACACCTACAACCCTACACCATCGGATGGCTTCGCCAAGGAAAAGATATTTGTGTCAGCCAATAGTGTCATATTCCCTATGACATCAAGCCTTTCAAAGATGAGGTATTGTGTGATATTTCTCCACTTGAATTTTTTG
>JASDQU010102986.1:243845-254577 GCA_032191745.1 Picea mariana
GGATGGCAGGACATTTTAGCGTGAATAAAACTATGGTCATTCTTCAGAAACATTTTTATTGGCCAAAAAATCAACAGGACATTAGAAAGTATATGAGATCTTGCACTACCTATTCCATTTCCAAGCCAACCATTAAGAAGCAAGGATTATACATCCCTCTTCCTATTCCAGAGAAGCCTTCAGAATTCATATCAATTGATTACATGTCTGGCTTGTCGTCCACCAAGCAAGGAAATGACTGTGTCTTTGTGGTCATTGATCAGTTTTCAAAGATGGCCATCCTCATAGCCTGCAAGAATAACATCACAATGACAGATAATACCAACATCTTCTTAGAAAAAGTGTGGGTCCAATTTGGGATATTGCATAAAATCATCTTCGACCAGGACAACAGGTTCCTTAACACATTTTGGTTGAGTCTCTGGTCTCTGTTGGACACCAAGCTAAAAAATCCACTGCTTTCCACCATCAAACCGATGGCCAAATAGAGGTCATCAATCGGGTGATTGTGCACATCCTGCACTTGTACAATTCTAAGCATGCACATACATGGGATGAGAGTATCCCCTATGTTCAACACAGTTACAACATGGCTCTCCATAGCTCCACCATCCATAGCCCATTTCATATGGGTTTGGTATTCCAACCCTTGGGACCCATTGATGTTGCACTTCCTCTTGCCCCCGCATAGACATACTCTTTCTATGAGCAGGCTGCAATCGACAAATCCACCAGATTCATTGAGCGGAATCAACACATCCACCAACAGGTCCATGATATTTTGTAGAAATCCAATGCTAAGTACAATCAACGCCATGATCAACACAGGGTACCAAACCAGTTTCAGTTTGGCGACAAAGTTTGGTTGCATTTACAGAAGGAGCATCTCACAGGGACCCATCAGAAGCTTTTCCCAATTCATTATGGGCCTTACACTATCACCAAGGTTGTGGGTAGCAATTATTTTGAGCTCAACACTCCACCCTTCTTTGGCCTGCATCCAGTGTTCAATGTGGACCTCCTTCGGCCATATTTTCCACCATTATTGGACACCTCAGAGATCGTATAACAAATGGAACCAACATAGATCAACCCTGAATGCATGGAACAAGTATCCACTGATCATATAGTTGACACACAGGTCAAGGGAACTTGCCAACAAAGAATCCAACTTTATCGGGTTGTTAAGGTAGGTAAACTCCTACACCAAGGCAAGTGGCTCACCCAAGGCCAAATCCAACAGAATTTTCCTCACCTGATGGGGGAAATCGATGCAATGGATACCATTGCTTCTTAATGGAGGAGTATTGATCTAGGTGGATATTGGTGGCCACCCACCTATTCCAATTGTCTCCTCTTGTCCGCTTTTGTTCAACACGTTCTTCTGAACTTCTTGTAATTGTGGTTTATACACTTCTGGGATTGTCTGAATCCCCACACATCCTCCAGGTGGATACTGGTGGCCTCTTGCCTAATCCAACTAGATTATTTTGTATGTTTTTATGTCAACACATCTTGTTGTATTTCCATGGCCATTTTGGAGCCCTAAATGTTGTTTTTTTGGCTCGCTACAGTACAAATGTAGACAGAGTCAGAGTTTGATGGTGAAATGTGTATTTCTCTGAAAAACCTTTCCAATGGGCTATCACGCACCTAAAATGGAGGTCGTATTCAAAATTTACGATTCTAGGAAGTTGAGGTACCAACTTACACTAACTTACCCATAGGGGCCCACATGAATTTTGGTGTTTTACCTTCTAGGGTTAGGTTTTTGGATGTCTAGGGTTTTGAAATTCATGAGTAATATCAAAAAGGTCTTTGGAGCCTCAATGTAATCCATTCTACTCAACATATGTGCATAATAGCCACATCTATTCTCAGAGATAGCTACCACCATTCGAGCAAGTGTTTTCAAGTTTGCAGTTTTACAGTTTTAGCCTATTTCATTATTCAATAGAAGATATTGTTCCTTGGATATCTGTTTTATTCTTCATATCTCCGTGTTTATTGTATTCAGTTTGTTAATCAGTTCATTCTGCTCCTAAATCTAGATCAATCATACTTAATCACATCGCATGTCTCATCTTTACCTCTTTGGCCTAATGCCGACTTCATGTTGTTATTAACTGAACCTTCAAAACATTGCTTAAATGCAAGCATTGTAGCACCTTTCCCCTCATGATCTGACACCTTGACCCATGCAAGAATTTTCCCGAGTGTCCTTATCTTGCACATGTGTCCTTGCACTGAGCATCAATATGTTCCATGTGCTTGGAGCTAGTTTTCTTTCCCAAGACAATCGTTCCTCCTTTGTAACGTAGCATTCTTTTATTCTTTTTCAAGCTCATTAAAAATTTGAAAATGACAAAAAAATCAAATATTCGAAAAGGAGGGGATGAAATATACATTATTTTTAATCGGCGGCAAGATAGTCTCCCTTTCACAAAGCACATCCTTTCATTTTTTAGCCAAGAATTAGGATCTAGTATGACCTTAGGAAGCTATTCTCGTTACATATATTTGTGTCATCCCCCATTTGGTTACTCTTCCAAACATATGGAGAGTTTGTGGTGCCTCCTGTATCACAGACCTATGCCAACAATATGTTTCTCAAGTCTCATTATTTGGTTGTGATTTTGTCCATGGGAAGTTTTATCCAACCTGATTCGGCCATTCTGCAGTTGGTCTCTTGACTCTTAGGATATTTAGACACTTAGGAGTTAGTTAAGATTTACTTGGTCTAAATATGTCGTTCGGTACAAGTGTGTTTCTTTAGTAGGCATTAGTATGCATTTCTAGTTAGTAAATTTGACGGTCACAATATGTCCCCGACATAGAGTGATAACCCCCTATGCGCATGGCGCATACGCTACTACTCGTGAAAAGAATATAACACATACCCAACAATTTTCATTTCCTTACAATCATACATTTTCCTTTCAAACAAAGGCACAAGTCCCATTCATGTGCATGGGTTTTTGGGTCCACCCATTTTTTGGTAAGAGTAGTATCCAAACTTGTATAGAATCTTTTAACAATAATTATAATATTAATGTAGATTTTTTTTAATTTTGGACTTAAAATTTTTGAAATAGTCAAATCTTTTTAAATCTAAAATTTTTAATTATTTAAATTAAATTTGTCTTACTTCTCATTAAATATTAATCTTGATATGATTTGTAAAACAATTTTCTTGTTAAATGAATTTATTAGAATTCAAAGTGTACAATTAGGGATTTTTTTATAGTGCGGAAACAAAATCGGCTCTATTTTTTATTGTAAAAATGCAAATCATATAAGCCTCAACAATTTTTTACAATATAAACCAATTATTATGATGAAAAAAATAATTCTTAATTTATAAAGCATTTCCAACATTGGCCATTAGGGTTTTGCAACATTGGCCATTAAGGTTTTGCAGAAATTGGAATAAATTATACATGAACCATTAGAATGTGAACATAAATATTTATTTGGAGTCAATAGATCGTTATGAAACTGCTCAAAGTCCACATTTCTATATATATCATATAAGTATTTTGGTGAAGACAAGAATGCAAGGAAGTTTTTTTCCACCGAAAACATTTCTCTTTATACTCAAAAGGATATAAATGTTTACATTCAACATCCTTTTCTGAAGCTGATCCTTGGGCTTATTACACCATTCTTATCTCATTGTAACCATCTAGATAGATTCCCTATCCATTATCAAAAAACTTACAGCCTCTGACTTAAAGGAGTATCGCTAGAATTACAAAAACAAATTCAAAAAACTGATTTTTTCTACATCCACTGCATTACAGCTTCAGTAAGAAAGGGGGACCCTCATTGCTGTACTCCCACTGAGTGTATCTGATTTGACCAAGCGAAATCGACAATGCCTTTTTTGACATGTTGTCCACTTCCCTATTATCTTCTCTGAAAATGTGGGCAAAAGAAAGGCTCCTAAAGTGTCGCGTGGCTTTTAGTGTTCTTTCTTTCCATCTCACCAGAGTAGCCGCAGAGTAGCCGCCTGGAGATCAGACTTCCCGTTGATCCAAACAACTACAGTTTTGGAATCTCCAAGTATCAACAATTCATTAATTTCCAGTCTTCGAGCCAAGATGAGCGTTTCCCACGCACCCATAAGTTCTGCCTTTGAATTAGTGCCTTTCCCACAATTGAGGGTCCACCGAAAAAAGGAATGGTTGTTTAAGAGGATCTTCCCCCTGCCCTCACAGAGTTTGCCTCTTTGTTGCGCAGCTCCGTAAAACCAAGCAATGACTCTGTCTGGTGGGAGCTTGACTTTGGAGTTGCGCTCTGGAAGTTCTTTTTACTCGAGTTCCAAGTGTGGCCGTTGCTGCTAATGTTTTGTAGGGCACCCGATGAGTCGATGGGCAACCGTCTTCAAAGATTGCATCGTTCCTATCTGTCCAAATATTCTAACAGAGAACAGTTGGCAGCGAAGGATATGAATTGATTGAAGTTTTCCATTTGTTGAAACAAGCTCACCGATATGCCTGTCCAGACATCTGAAATTTTTAAACTTTGTAATACTTGTTTCCAGACTGCACAAGTAACCGGACAATTCACAAATAGGTGAAGAACTGATTTGCTTTCCGATTTGCACAAAGCACATTGGCTTGGTCCCGCCCATCCTAGGGACTGAATATTTTCCCACACGAGTATTTTGTTCTTTGTCAATAGCCAAATAAAAATATTGATCTTTATGGGGCAGTCCCACTTCCACAGCGTTTTCCTCCATGCCTCGTATTTTTATTCCCAAAACTTGGCAGCAATCGCATTGTAGGCGTTTTTTTACAGTACGCTTACCTGTGTTGTCCCCTCCCGTCCACATGAGGACATTCGACCGTTCCTGGAGAAATATGCCTGCTACTATAAGATTCTGTCTGAATCGATCCCACTCAGCCTCGTGGTCTCCTCCGAGCTCCAGGGTGGAGCCTTCCAGCCAATTCTCACCCAAAACTCCCCGGTTTTGATTGCTTTTTGCTTGAAACAAAAAATAGATCCATTTACGATGTAAACAGTCTAGGAGAGAAGGAGAAAGAAAAGAATTACTACCCAGTCCCAGGATGGTATCCCGTCCAATATGTATTGACTTTCCAGAGCCTGGATTCCACGCAATCCACTGAAGTATGATCGAGAGCGAGTTTAATAGATTTTTCCATGTCTGTGAGCTTCCCGATGGATTCGCTGAGGCCAATCTTAGCCAAATGTGAACCTGTTCGTGAGGGAGATATTTTTATTTTACCACCTTGTTCCATATTCTTAGTTTCATCAGAAATCTTCATAATGTATTCACTGATAACGCCCTGTAAACAATGTACAAATTCCTCAGGCCCCACCCTCCCAATGACTTGGGTTTTGAAACCACCTCCCACCTGCATAGATGATAACTCCTGCTCTGCTTGCTGCCAGACCAAAGGAAGGCGAATATCAGTTGCCGAATTTTCTTTAGAACATATAGGGGGATGTGTGCAAGGGCCATCTAGTACACAGGTAAACTTTCCAGGACTGCCTTGATTAAAATGAACGTTTCTCCCAACCTTAACATCCTATTACACCAGTGATGAATTCTGTGTTCAATTTTTTCAATCAACCATCTCCAATCCTCCACATTATAACATGTTGGATTTATGTGGAACCCCAGGTAGCTGAACCCTTCCAATATGTCTAATGAGTCGATGCTAAACAACAATTTTAGCTTAGCAAGGATAGCATCCCGAGCACCCGTGCCCGACTTTTGGTAGTTGATCCTCATGCTTGAAGCAATGAAAAAAGTATTAATAATTTTATGTATCTCAATCCATTCAGACAAGTTTGCATTGGTCATGATGATCACATCATCCACAAAAAGTAAGTGAAAAATCTTTATTAGTCTAGAGACTTTTATCCCGGTCAGGATGCCTTCCGCTTGACTTTTTTTCAGCATAATGCTGAGACTTTCCAAAACCAAAATGAAAAGAAGGGGCGACAGGGGGAAGCCCTACTGAAGCCCTCACTCACTATGGAAGAACTTTGTTTCTTCCTCGTTGATCAGCACTGCAAATATGGCCGAGGAAATAAATTCCATCACCCAACTAGTGGTGGACACCCAAAAACCGCACTGTAAAAGGATAAAGCGTAGAAAATCCCAATTGATGTAGTCAAATGCCTTTTTGAGATCCAATTTCAGGAGGATGGCTTGGAGTTTTTTGGTCTTTATACTATGAATGCACTCCTGCGAGGTTCCTATGACATCGAGAATTTGTCTCCCCTTAAGGAATCCTAACTGTTCTTCTAAAAGTGCCCAGGAGCGGATGGGGCGGATCCTTCTGGCTATGATCTTAGATATAATCTTGTAGTATAGATTACATAGCGAAATAGGGAGAAAATCCGCAAACAATTGGGGTTGATTTGTTTTGGGGATCAGAACAATAAAATTTTTATTTAGATGTTTTTTTACAAACTCTATAGTTATTGAATCCTCCCCGACGTCCAACAAGTCTTGTCCCATTAAATCAAAGTAATGGAGGTAAAGTTCCACAGACCACCCATCGGGGCCCATAATGTTTTCCTTTGTGAATCCTTTTATCACCTCTAATATCTCCTCCTTTGAGCAGGGAGTTTCCAGGGCCCTTACCTCCTCATCTGTTACCATCCTGGGGAAGAGTCTGGCTATGTCAAACTGATCATTTAGGTGGGATGCGCCCATGTCTTGATAGAAAGATTTGAAGTGACTAAAAGCCGCATGTTTAATGTCTTCCTTTTTTGATGAAGCCTCCCTTCCTCATCCTCAATTTTTTATTCCTGCGATGACTAGTGAATCAGTGGAAGAATCTCATATTTTTTTCTTCGCTGGCTATCCATAAAACCCTATTCCTCAACCACCACCGTTCTTCTTCCTCTAGGAGAATTTTATTGCATTCTTCCTCTGGACATCTCACTTTATATTCAATGTCATCAAGTCGAGCATCGTGTGTCTTCATCTGTAGTAGTTCCTCCAGGTCTCTCTCTATTCTACTCATTTCATCCTTTTCCTTGTTCTTTTTATCTTTTAACCATTATTTTTTGTTGGCATTTAAAAAGTTAAGTTTGTTCTCCAAGATGCCCTGAGCATCCCCTTGAATCAGGAGGGAGGTATCATTCCACACCGATCTTACTAGTTGATCAAAAGATTCCTCTCACAGCCACGTGGGGTTAAATTTGAAACAGTAAATTGCCCCAGTTCCTTCTACCCCCAATTGAAGGAAGATAGGGGTGTGATTAGAGAGATAAGGTAGGTCAAGCCAGGCTCGAATTTTGCAATAGGATGTAATTAGGCCTTCTTCCCCAAAGAACCTATCTAGTCATTTTGCAATGCCATCTGATCCTGATATCCCGTTTCTCCACGTCGGCAACACCTCAGTAGGTGCCAAGTCCACTAAATTATTTTTGGAGAATAGATGCTTGAAAAAAACCAAAAGTTGATCTACCCGGGCATTTTCTCCCCAAATCTCCTTGGAACTAGCCATAAAGTTCAAGTCTCCCACTAGGATAAGGTCTTTCACTGCCAAGAGGCCAATATGGTCAAGTTTCTCCCAGGATAATCTGCGATCAGTGCATGGTCCATAGGTATTAAGCAAAGTCATCTTTCTCTTCAGTTCTAAGAAAGTACCTGTCAACAAGATCCCCCCTCGACTTAGAACAGGTGTTAGGTCAAAAAAGGTAGGATCCCAAGAGACTAGGAGCCCTCCGAAGTTTCCTACTAATCTTGCCATGTAGATCATCCAATCAGGTTGAAATGTGTACATGAAGTTTCTGGCAGCCCCCACATCCACCAATGTTTCTTGGAGAAAAATTACAGATGGTCGAGTCTTCTCGAGGAGTCGTCTCATGGAGGCAAGTTTCAAGGGTCATCCTACCCCTCTAATATTAAGGGATAGGAGAATCATGACTTGGCCCGGGAAAGGGATTTTAATCCTTTGAGCACCCCTAGATCGATAGAAGTAGACTGTGATGCCAAACTTGAAGCCTCTGAGCCATCCTTTGTACTACGGGTTTTTAGTGGCGAAAGCTCCAAACCTGATCCTCGGGACCAAGAAGGGTCAGTCCAAGTTGAATTTCCCACACCCGACGAAGAAGGTAAGTCACACTGCAGGTTTGTAGGGTGAATAATAGACTTTCCATGGTAATTAGCGATAAGAATGGAGCCAAATGGAACTGAGGAGGCTGGGGTGAGAGAAGATAGAAGGTGTTCTAGTTCTTGGTCATTGTAAGTCGGCTCAGCACAACCCGTAAGTGTAGGAGAATCGTTCTCTTTAAAGGGTGTTGAGGGCATCGAGTCTACCAGTTCTTGAGGTATATTAGAGACTCTAGGGGGATCTCGTCTAGGAGGAAAAGGAGAGGAGAGTAGTGGGGATTCCATCTCTGAAATCCCGACCCCTAAGTTCTGTGGATTCAATTTTTTTTTTCCATCGATTCAATATTAAGCCTCTTCCAAGCAGAGAGAGTATTGTATAGAAAGGGACATTAGAGTTTTATCTTACCTACTAACGAATCATCAAGTGGTCCCTAATTGTCATCCCTCCTCTGATATGATAGGGCATCCATTCCTCTCAGATCCCGTTGAGAATTGTAACCAACAAAACCTATGTCTTTCTATGGGTCCTCCTCTGACATAGTGGGGGGGAACTGTGAGCAATATCTTCTCAAGTAGCCTATCCTTCAACAAATCAAGCACCGAAAGGGAATACCCAGATAATTAAGGCATTGTGCAATGAGGAGGCCCCTCCACTATATCTCCAAAGTTTCACGCAACCCAGCATGTATGTCTATTTCCACTAAGACTTTTTCCATTCATTTATCTGAAGCAGTAAGAGAAAGTGCATCATGTGTCTATAGCTGAAGTATTCCATACATGGGTTGAACCCGATCCTCCATCTCTTAAGCATTAGAATCCCTCCCCGAAAAACCCAAAAATTATCCAGGATGCCAACCCTGTCCTCAGGGTTGTTAAATCTAAAACCTAGCCATCCTTTTTGGAGTATATGAACCTCTGTAACGTAGCCTATAACAGGCTTCCACTTAGCAGATATCCATTCCTCCAGGCTTTGCTTGCATATTTCCTTATAAGCTATCCTCCCAACTAAGGCACAAAGAGCTAGGTTGCAAGCTTCAGAGAGCCCTACGTCCATCCCCAACACAAGTTGGGTGTTTTTGTTTCGGCTTCAAGACCCCGTACGTCCTCTTTGTAGAGCTCCTACTATGATAGGTAGAGGACCTGCCAATGTAACTTCCCTCCATATGGGCGTCCCCTCCTAACCTCCTTTCACTCTGGTTAAGGGTTCATTGTGCTCAACAACTCTACGTTCCCAGGGGAGTGACGGCTCTGGATAAGAGTGGGAGGAGTAGAGGAAAAATAACTAGTAGCAGGCTTCTTGAGGGTATCATTTAAGTGTGCTCTCCTATAGTATTTACTACAAAGCTCATCGAACGATGCCAAGACATCCTGTTGGTCCCATGGATCCACGTCCCCCCCTCCAATGGGATCTGACCCCTCATTATCCATTATGGAACCTTCTCTTCCCACTAGAGAGAAACTTCCTCAAGTAACAGATTGTCAGAGAAGCTGAAAGAACTGACTAGACGTTAAAAATTCTAAAAAAAATAGGTTACTCCCTATTTGGGGTGCCCTCCGGCCAAACCACCATCACTGGATAGGTGGGTCCATCTCAGTTTTCAGAGACAAAATTTTAAGTGGTGGGTTCCAAGAAAAACAAAAGAACCAAGAAAAATTCAGAAGAAAAATGACCCAATACTCCCCTTCTCTGCTTCGATAGAAACGTAGCATAGAGTTCCCTTGCTATTACTACAAAAACTCTGCCACCCAAAGGAAAGAGTGGTAGCCGAAGGGTTCGCCACAGACAATAGAGAGACCAGTATCCGCCATTTTAAATTTAAAATTTGGAAAAAGCATGGAAGTTGCAATGAAGATTTGTAATTACAGACATTCGAGAGTGATTGTAACGTTTTGGACTATGTTGTGTCTTTTCCCGAAGTTTGTTTGAGTGATTGTTAAAAGATAAATACACAAACATTACGCGGTGATTGTAATGTTTTTTACTTTCCTTGTTTTCTCTGATGTTTGTTTGAGTGATTGCTAAAAGCGTAATGATGAATATCATATTACAGGAAATCTCGAATGAGTACTGAGTCATAGCTTGCATAACTAATACATTTGTTCGTGCGAATTATAAAACAGATCTCAAAGAACAGAAACGAAATTTAACTAGTTCTACTTTAACTGAAATTTTAGATGATACTCTTTATCTATATGTATATTTGATAATCTCTATCTATATGTATATGTTTAAGATGAACTTGATACCTTGAAATTTGCATCATTATGAATCCAAATAATAACAAAGTAACACTGTTTAGTGATGAAAATGTCGAATAATAACAAAATGTAATTGTTAAGATATTGAATAACATATATAATTATATAGTGCAACATATCACAAGTAAGTGATATGAACAACATATTGAATATCTCATGTATTATTTTTTTGTTTGTTAATTTGTGCGGGACCTGTTGGCTACGCGATTAACCTGTGGCTTGAGAAACTACGACTCAGGGGCATCTAAGCCGTCAAAATCACCCGGGGATCGCACCCGGCCTGAGCCACACCAACCCTTAACATGGTTGGATTTTTTGTCCCCGCAGGTTTCGAACCGGTGACTTTAACATCACGGAGTGGCTTAACAACAC
>JASDQU010102986.1:256260-266452 GCA_032191745.1 Picea mariana
CACTGAAATTTTGAACTCCCTCCCTTAAGGTGCATGAAAGTTTCATCATTGTACTCCCCCCTTCTATGCTCAAGAGAGTACCATACTTGTTCCATTTGAGTACAACACAAAGTGGGCATGCGGAAAAAACCACATGTTATCTCATCCTGTGAGGGCCATGCTTGAAAGTTACACCATAAGGGGACCACTTTGGAGTTATATTCATATTTCACTATTTGCTGTAAGACACGTCTTTACTTGAGATTGTATTCTTCGGTAATACTTATATAATTGCTTGGTAGTTGATGACCATTGCCAAGGATCAATCCACTCATAGTGAATCTTCAATCTTGCAGGTTTGTTCCTCTTGGAACATTTATCTGATGCATGATTTGACTTGCCACAATTCTGACAAGGATGGAGATCAAAACACCGATTCTCCATGTGACCAACTCAATTGCACTGTTGGAACTTAACATCCCGATCTTCGACATTTGAAGTTGATTTTTCTTGAAGAAATCCAACATTCACAAACAAACTTGGTTTGGAGTAATTTGTAATATGAAAACTGTTTTGATTTTCATATCCTAAGCCATGTCAATTCCTATTGAATTGCGATTCTTCCCAAGGTTTGATGATCCTATTGAAAAGATCATTTTGTACTTGATGACGTGCTTCACATTTACTTTCACTTATACTTATTTTACCACTTTGTGCTTTGGCATCTTCTGCTTGTAATTCATTTTTATTTGAAGTTTCTTCTAAAGTTGGCTTGTTGAATTGTTCCTTCACTGACTGTTGATCAAAATCATCATCATCATCATCATCATCATCATAGAGAGGGTTGTTCTGAACAAAAACTAGTTCAGAAAACTTCACTGGCCGTTGACTTTTGAGATCCTTGATTTCATCATTCAATAGTTGGGATAGAGATTGAAGATGTCTAACTTTAGCTTGTGTCACTTGTAAACAAGTTATCATTGACCGAAGAGTTGCCTTGTTCAATATCACTGTGTTTTCTTCAGTGGTGTTTATTAGAGTGTTCAGTAATTATAATAATTCATGAATTCACTCCATTTGAACATGCTTGCTTGAAATTCTCATTCACTTGTACTCGCTCGCTTGAATTTTTCTTGCTTTCTTCCAAGAAGTTGAGGATGTTGGTTACCACCAAAAATTCATCCGAACTTGTGATGTTTACAATGATTTGAGTTAAACTACTCAACCTTGTCAATTTCGACTCAAAATTACAATTAATCTTGGGTGTCGGGCTTAGCCGAGAATGCACCCAATTACGAATTCAACTTCACTTGATTTATAAAGACAAGTAAACTTACAAAATGTCTATTTTCAAGTTACAATAAATCATGATTCTTAAGTTGAATTAATCTTCAAATTTGAATGTGTTGTCGATGCTTTTGAGTCGAGTTCTCCTTTGATGATGAGTTTGTTTTGTCCATTGTTGATATGATTTCCAATTTGATATCTTTGTTGCTTCTTGATTACTTTGCTTGATTGTATTTGAAAAGCATTATGCATGATCTTTTGTGTTGTGTAAATGCTAAAATCGAAATTGTGTTTATGTCAAAACTAGTCAATAAAAAATATAAGCCTCCATGAAAAGATCACCAACACATACTACACAAGGTGTACCTAAGATCCCCTTATTCAATTTTGGGTGGATCTAGGACACAAGAGACAAACAAAATATGATTTTATTAATACAAACGTTACATGAATCTTTCAACTAGGCTTTCTTTCTCCTCATTCTACAAATTTTTCCATAAATTGATTACCATGCAATGTCTGCTAGCAATCTTTTACAAATGCCAAAAGGTCCCAAATTTCCAAATTCTAAAGCCTTTGATGAATTTTCAAAAATTGAAAGCCCAAATCCTTGAATACAAAACACCTCCCTTTGAAAACACCTCCCATTGCTCTTTTATCTCTCCACATTTTCATAAGCAATGTCTTTCATAACCTTTCATAAAGCCATATTTTTAAATATATAATTTATGTGAAAAGATTTATGTCAGTTAGTATGACACAGTGATTCCATTAAATAAAGTGCATAAATGTTGATATGCGTAGCACTATTAACTTATGAATGTAAAACTAAAATACTTTTCACAAATGAAAAAACCAACTTGAACTTTAAATGACCAACCCACTTGAAATTTAAAACGCCAGCCATTTTGATGCCATGTTGTTGCGATCTGTTTTTAGGCATTGGCAATTTCTTGATGGTACATTGATAAGAGGCATGCAAAAAGAACATTGTCATGTGATCTGGTCAAGATTGAAATAACATCCCTTAACCTTGTTCATATTCTCAGATTAGGAATCAAGCTTCGCTGCATACTCTGATCCATCCTCGATGTTCTGAGTTCGATTCTACTTGACCACAGCCTTTTCTTCCTTCACTTCGATCTACATCAAAATATCTAATTCCAATTCTGTCAATCCATAGTAAAATATTCATGGCCTATTAACAATGATTAGAAATAAACTTGCATTTAAATTCCAGAGAGTAATTCAAGCTTAGATGCCACCCATGCATCGTCCATATGTTGACCTTGTCAACTCTCTATGCATCCCCTATAGCTTTATTCGATACCATCATTAGCCAACAATTCTAATGATTCGTCGGGTTCAACCAATGCAAATATCGATCCAACAAATCACAATTTCCATCCATTCATTAATATCACTGATCTATCAGTCCACCTATCAATTGACTGCATGATTAAAAAAGGAAGAATAACAATAACGATCTTAAAGATTATGATTTCCTTCCAACACTAAAAAATCGGTTAAATTTCATTTGGAGGTAAAAATTTCCAGCTCCAGAATTTCCATACCTTGTAACACAAAACTTTAGATCTCATACCCTCTACTGGCCTGATTTTAGACAATGTTTGGGTGCTCCCATGGCCCTTAAATCGGATCCATGGACTTATTAGATCAGATTGAGGTAAATAAATCAATTTGTAGTGGAGATCTAAAATAATTTTATAATCACAAGAACATGCATACCAGATCCATCTGTTTTCATCACTTGCTTTCCTCCTTCCAGCGATGCGTGGCATTGTGCTCGATCTTTGCATTCCAGGTCGATGGCTTCAATTTTAAATGATTGATCGCATTCCCTCTTCAATAATACAGAATGGGAGTTTGAGATCTCTTTAGCGTAGATCCAATTGATCACCATCATGGAGTCATCAATGATGAGATCCAACTTTCTCACTAATAGCAGTGCAGAACTTTAAACAACTAGACCAGATTTGATTTCCCCCGGATATATTTCCTAGATGATGTAGCTCATGTGCTAATTTGAAGACTACCATGGAACTCAAGACTAAAAGGCTTTTAAGAAAAAGAAGCTCTGATACCAATTAAAGAAATTGAGCGTAAGAATATTAGGACAAGAAGATTGGCCGAAAAAGACCTCAAGCCATAATTCTCAACATTTTATTCATCTTAATGATGCAAATATATAATACAATAATTAAACCACCTCAATTGTTCTCACATCGACACCTCATCAGGAGATAAGGTAGGAGGAGACAATATAGGAATCTAGAAACATACTTAGGATAACAACTATATCCTAGTATGTAAAATATACAAATGTTGTATACTAAGACTTAACGATTGTATATGAGAAAGAGGCTAACACCTTCAACTTATAATATCTTTTTTGAAATTTGTTTTCAAGCTAAATATATTTGACTTGATGATTCAGAGTTGAAATCAATATAGAGGATTAATTTCCTTAAGTCATTTTCCATATCATTATCACCGAAATCTATACACCTTATTGTTTTATGTTATATTATTATCACTAAAATCATTGTACCTTATTTTTTTATGTTATATAATTGTTAAAATGAATACAACTACTTGATTGTGATAAATCATTTTTTATTGTATCATCGTTGAAATCAATATGCCCTATTGTTTTATGTTATATAATTGTTTAAATCAATGAACATATTCAATTATTGATATTGAATTATCTTTTACATGATTGGGACATATCAATAGTATAAACCCAAACTTCTTGAATTTTGAAACATTATTTTTTTGATAGTTGATCAAAGGATAATTATATATCTTGAGAATTATTTCATCCTCTTCATATTGAACTATTATCTCAGTAAATCCCAATATACTTTTTGTTATTTTACATTTGAAAAAAATTTGAAAATGGATGGATGTCCAAAACCCTACTACTTTCATCATAATAGTCTCATTAAAAAATAATCTTATATATTTATATGATATGTAATAAATATGCAATAGTTCCTACTAAATTTGAAGTAGTTGAGCAATCAAAATTTTGCAAGTAAGAAAAAGTTGCTCTTAATAATTATTTAGGAATATTATTGAAATTTGTAACAATTATTCAAAATATTATACTCAATTTTCATTTCTTTTATAGTTAGTTGTTTCTTTAAAAAATATATGAACATAATAAAACCATGCATAAGACCATAAAAAAAAAAACCTAATTAAAAAAGAATCTTCATTCACTAATAAGTGGACACATATATTAATATTACACACACTATGGATTACTATATTTAATCTAAGATATGATCCATGAGTGATTCATGTAAATTTTGGATACTCTATATGTTACTATGGATCATATTATTAAAATTGATATTAATATACAAATATATCTGGATATAATGTAAAATAATGTAAATATGATCTCACATATAGAATAATCTATGGATTATAATCTAATATATCACATAGATTATTATTTATCATAATATATAGATTATAGATTATGTATCATATATAGATTATTTGATGCAGATTATGTTATTAAGATCCAACATAATGTTGTTTATGATCCTATTGTTTCACTGATATGTTGGAATGTGACAACCAATTAACCAATTGTGGTTAAATTGGTTCATGATTTCCTCAACAATATTCTGTTGCTGGATTTAGTTAAAACTAATCAGCAAAACAAGGGGGCAACAATTAATGTAATAAGTTTTGTATAACTGAAGGAGAGATTGTATAAATATGTATGCATGAAAGGAAAATTGTGAGCAAGGGGCTTCAAGCCATCTTCGGGATGCTGGTTGTAATATTTGTTCTCTTGTGTGATTGTTTTTTGGCCTGTGTGTTTCTGTTGTATTGTTGTATGTGGGCTTTCGCTGCCCAACAAGTGGTATTAGAGCTTGGGTTGAGAGATCATTGTTAGAGAAAGGAGAAGCAAAGATTGGGGAGCTCAGGTTCAAAGGTTGTGGATAGCGTGAAGGAGGTTGCAATGCATGATGGCGATATCTTGCTAGGCAATGGAGACATTAGTGTGAGGGATCCCGACTATGTGCATGCCATCCCTCATCGAACAAAGGATATGTTAACCTATGGGGGGGTGACTATGGGAAGGTTTCTTATTGTCATGATGGTGGGTGCATTGTCGTGAAGCAGCTCGTGGTCATTACACTGTTGGGAAGGAGATTGAGGACCTCTGTCTGGATCGGGAGAAGGATATAGGCTTTAAATCTGAGGAGACATGGGCTAGGGTGCCAAGAAGGTTGAGATGCCTGGATTGATGGAATGTAGGACTGAGTTTAGTCCCACGTTGTCCTTCAAGGGCACTCTGATCATGAGAGGTGAAAATCCACATGGAAGAGGAGTCCACCCTAGAGGAGCAAAGGGAAGACTCTATATCAAGCATCGTCAATCTGTGTGCAGAGATCAATGATCTCAGTGGTGGCTACCAATGTGCTGAGACGAAGGTGGATACATTCTTGTGAAGGTTTAAGGTTTCATGGTTGTTATAGTATTCAATACGATCATTGAGTACCAAGTCCCAGTGGAAGGCTTGGAATATGGATTTCTTGATGGATCTATTGGATTCCATAGCGGAGGAAGGTGAAAATCGTTGTTGAGTTTGGAGGAATGAAGAAATGTTTGAAATTATTGTGCATGGTAGAAATTCACTGAGAGACGTGCTCTAGTGGATAAGGCCATCCTCTTGAAGTTAAAGAGAAAATCCATAATGGTTGATAAGATATCTATCGCTGTCATAAGTGAGTCGTCTTCACTGTCTACCACCGGAGGCTGCAGTTTCATTATGGAACTGTTTTCTCTGAATGAAGAAGGAATTTACTATTGAAAAAAAAATGCAAAGGCCATGACCTGAAACGTAGGGCTTGACTGTTTATGTTGTCGGGGCCATTGTCCAGTTTCAAAGGGATGGAGAATCTACATTCGATGTGTATAGGGAACAATGTGTTCTGTAAACATTCTCAATGGACGAGAGTGGCTTGCTAGCACCGTGGTAGTAGAATTGTTCTTATGGTGAACGCATGAGACTGCAGGCGATGTTGTTAAGAGGTGAAATGATACCAAAAATTCTCCAAAGATACAACATTGTAGAGCACCTGGATCTGTCCCTCCACCCTCAGACCAACTATTGTTTCCTGAGGCCTGTGGCCATAGTGGTAGGGCCTTGCTTGCTTTCAATAGTCATAATCAAAAATTTGTTGTCAGGTGGATATTGAAGAAGCCCGCACTAGTGTTGAGGGCACTATGGTGTGAGGCAACACCAAATCAAAATCACAGGAAATGTAGGGAACTATTGGTTGTTTCCAAAAAGAACTCACAACTAAACAAAAAACAGTCAATCAGGATATTCTTAAATTATGATGCAGTAGGACACTCATTGGACAGAGATTGTCGAAATGTTGGTGACATTGTGAAGTTTGGGGAGCCGCCTGTAAGCTCAATTCCTAAGTTTCTTGTCTGCGATCCACATGCAGAGCCTCCAATTTACAGTGATTGCTGGTACAACTGCACTTCATAGGATATATCAAGAGAAGACAAGAAAATGTGACTCCATGAGGCACTTGGTGAAACGACATTGGTAGTGGAACCTATAAAATGACACCTTTGTCTAAGTGGTTACTCTGCATGTGGTCACGATGGTGGGGTACAATTACCCCGTTAGTATGTTGATGAAGGTGTTGCCAATGCTGATCTAGTACTCCTAATAACAACAAGGCCAACAACTAGGAATACTCTTGCTTGGGCTGTGGCATGTGAGTGTGATCAATGGGGCCGTGCAATTTTGGGTCATGTAAATGTAGCACCTCGACATCTAACAGCTGAGGCTAAAACATTGCTTTTTGCAACACTAAAACATGAGGTCATGCATGTTCTTGGTTTTGATCAACATGCGTTTGCACATTTTCGAGATGAGCGCATGCGAAGACAAAATCAGGTTGTGAAACAATCCCTTGGTTCAAAAAATGGTCGCAAGGTGACTTGTGTGGTGCTTCCATGCATTTTCATGCATTCAAGATTGCACTATGGGGCATTTTCGGAAGATTTCTTAGGATTAGAGCTCGAATATGGAGGGGGAAGGGGGACCGCAGGATCTCATTTGGAGAAAAGACTTTTGACGAATGAGATAATGACTGGCTCTATAGACACAAGGTCAGTTGTTTCACCAATGACACTTTCTCTCTTGGAGGATAGTGGGTGGTATCAGGAAAATTATAACAAGGCATAACAACTAGAATGGGGAAGATATCAAGGGATCAACTTTGTTACTTCTCCCTGTGACCAATGGAAGGGGGCTTATCGATGCAATTCTACACACTGCTCGGGCTGCACCTACAATAGGGAGGTTGAAGGTTACTTCCCTATTGTGAGTTACAATGGTGACTTGCCTCAATGGGCTCGCTACTTTCCACAACCGAACAAAGGTGGACAATCTTGTTTAGTAGATTATTGTGCATATTTTGTAGCATATTCAGATGGTTCATGTATAGACATAGACAATGCATGATCACCTGAATGCATATTGGGAAAAATGCATGGACCTGATTCAAGTTGTATGCCATCATCATTAGTTTGAAATGGCTTTGTATGAGGGAATTTAACACAACACAATGGATGTTATCGGCATCGTTGTCGAAACAAAACATTAGAGGATGCTATTATTGTATTCTGGTAGCAGTTGGTGTGTTGAATTGTTGTTATTCCCATGTAAGGCTGCAATCCATTGCCATAGAAGGTGCAATGAAACAAAACTTTGGTCTTCAAGGTAGCTTGCTGTTGTAGGTTGGAGGCGGCGTGGTAATCACACAGACAGAATGTTGGCAATTCAATGGGTCTACCTGTTATATTTTGTAGCCTATCGCTTTGGTGACGATGATGGAGGCCATTGAAGAGATAAATCTATTGGAGGACGAGACCGATCGGGTGGTGGACGATGTTAAGAAGCAGCCTGAGGAATAAGCGAAGGTCTTTGTGTTCAAGGCAGCAATGGTAATAGTTAAGTTAAAGTATGAACATTTTATTTTATGGAGTTGTAAATGTAAAATTATTATATGTAATTGGGTATATACAATTGTAAGCCTTGAATAAGTATGGGTACCTCGTACCTTGGTATCTCGTTGGTAAAGTCTAGGCGTATGATTAGGTGATAGGGAGTGGGTTTCGTGTAGGTTCATGATATTGCATGTAATGAAGATTGTTCAAAGGCTTTGGGAAGTCTATGGAAATCAGTCTAGAGGTGAGTGGTGAATGTTTACCTAGCTGGCTTGGCCGAATTTGGTCAAGGGAATGTTCATATTAAGGTGGAGCTTGGGTCAAGCTCACTTGGTTGGCTTCGTCTATTTTTGATGGAGGTCTCGAAAATAGTGTTCAAGGTGGAGCACTGAAGGTGCTCATGATCACGACATGAGAGTTGTTTGCAAATCTCAAGTAATTATTGTATGGCTTGGATCTAGACCAGACAATTGTACAAGATGTAGATTCCTTCATGGTGAGCCAAGATTTACAAGAAGTGAACGTAACCATTGTGTTTATGGTACTCACTATCTTGGTGTTTAGATTGTTGACAATATGCTTGTAGCAGGAAGTAGCATGGTTAAGATCAACAGTTTGGATCAGTTGACTTGGACGTTCGAGATGAAGGATCTCGGAGCAGAAAAACAATCTTGAGCATAGAAATTCACAGAGACAGGATTGATGGTAAGTTTTGGGTTATCACAACTTGAGTACATGGTAATGATGCTGAGGAGATTCGGTATGAATGATGTGAAATTGGTAAAATATTTTTTTGGCTTTCCATTATAAGTTTTCTTCAGGTTTGTGTCCAAGTGATGAAGAATAAAAGGGTTATATGTCTCGTGTATGGTATACTAGTAGAAATATTGATGATTTCGATGAAAGGATTAGATAATTTCACATTCAGTTAGTGTTTCTAGTGGTCACATGACAAATCTAGGTGGAGCAGTGAAATGGGTGCTTCAGTTTTTGGAAGCATGAGTATCACCTATCTTTATCTTCAAAGAAGGTGATGAATGGAAAATGGCATGGTATTAAGTAAATTGATTGTCAAGGTGGAGATTGTTGGAATGTGACAACCAATTAACCAATTGTGGTTAAAGTGGTTCATGATTTCCTCAACAATATTCTATTGTTGGATTTAGTTAAAACTAATCAGCAAAAGAAGGGTGCACCAATTAATGTAATCAGTTTTGTATAACTAAAGGAGAGGTTGTATAAATATGTATGCCTGAGAGGAAGATTGTGAGCAAGGGGCTTCAAGCCCTCTCCGGGCTGCTTGTTGTAATCTTTGTTCTCTTGTGTGATTTTTTTATGACCTATGTGTTTATGTTGTATTGTTGTTTGTGGGATTCCGCTGCCCGACATGATATTTATCCCTATTATGTTGGTATAGATTAAGATCCAACAAAAAGTTGTTTAAGATCCAACCCAATGTTTGCATGTTAAATGAACTGGAATCTAATATATGGTATAGGCATCATGACTCTGAATCATAGATCTATATGAATAAATCTTGACAAGTTTAAGTGAAATTAAATATGCAAATTGACAATTATAACAAAAAAACAAAGTTCAAGGTTAAGTAATATTAATTATATAAAATTTGGTAATTATAACAAATACATAAATCTTTTCATGTTTAAATAATATTAAATATATAAAACTTGACAATTATAACATGATAATTTATACAATATGCAATCAGTTTTTAGTGATATTGAATATGCACTTGTAATGAAATATCATCATGGTTATAACGCAATTATTAAGGATACATGTGAAAAGATTAGATATGTATATTTGATGTTGAAATAACTTCATGAAATATGTACCCTAATTGAAATTGGATTTACCAATTCCATATATATATATATATATA
>JASDQU010102986.1:271223-285984 GCA_032191745.1 Picea mariana
ATTGAACAAAATTCCTAGTTAAAGAAAAGAGCCTCATAGGTATCCTAGTCTTTTACTTGCCAATAGAGGTTTTATTTTCTAAAAATTGATTTCTTATAAGATACAAGTTTAGAATATATTGTTCTTATTTTGAAATATGAAATTCTTGAAAGTACATTTAAGTTTTAAAAAGTAACTTAGATAAAGGAAAAAGTCATTTCTTTTAGTACTTATCTATTGTAACATGATTTCATTTTAATTTATATTTCCATTTACTTGTAATTTAATTTTATTTCTTGCAAGAATTTACATTTTTAGTTAATCGCACCACATGTGCACACACATCACATCTTAAAGTTTATTCTTGGTTCATGTTGCCAATCTCGGTCATAATTAATCCTCTAATCTAACACATATTTAAATCCACTTGGGAATCAAAAGAATATTGTAGTTAGGTTAGAAATTTGGGGATAGGAATCCAAATAATTCCCCTTAGTCATTTTAAATTGAAGCATAAAGGTTGATTCTTAGAGAAATTTAAATATCCTTTCTATCTGACATGGTCCCATCCCATTTGGTAATTGGTGCACTCTTTTAGAGTGGATAATGCTAAGGTATGGTCTAGAGGTATGATTGAGACTCCTTTCTCTTTCATTACTGAAGATCCTCGAACCACTTGATTTCAACTTGAAGGAAAGGTAACCTATTACACATGCCTATGAAGAGGGATCTTAGTGGCCATTTTTACTAGGTATCCTTTCCCCAAGTGGCTCTTGTAGGAGATAGGGAATCTAAGAAAATATTATATGGGTCATTGGGATTTCATCACCCAATGTCTCCTAGTTATAATTGTTTCTTTCGTACCTTTACTTAGCTATGCAGGGGACCTCATCTCCCCTTGTTGTTAGTTGTTGGAAAATCCGTATATGTGTTACACATGAAATTTGCACACCTAGGTACCTCTCCCTAAGTGTTGTAAGTGTCATATAAGTGTCTCATACACCTTGACACCATGGAATAACCTATGTCACAATCCCTAGTCAATGTGGAGGAGGGATATATTACATGAAGGCCGAAATACCAAGTGCAGATGAATTATTATTAATATTCATGAAAAATAAATTAATTACATGTGAGAATCAAGTGCACATGAATTATTATTAATATTCATGAAAAAGAAATTAATTAAGTGTGAGAATCTACCTCACATCTGGTTTCCTATTTTTTAGGGAAGGTGGAGGATCTCATGGATGGTTGAAATATTTACTCCTTAAAATCCTTGAGAGATATTTCCTCCCTAAAATCCTTAAAGAGATATTTTCTCCCTAAATATCTTTTAGATCCATTTTTAATGGATCTGATGAGTGATCCTCTCCATGGTGGTTAAGCCTCCAAATCCTATATAATGAGGGCTTTCCATGGAGATGAAGGAGGCATATTAGAGGTATCAAACCTATGGTCTTGGGAGAAATATTTAGGATGCCAAGCCTATGATTTTGGGAGCTTTGTGCAAGGGCTAGATGAGGAGGACTTGGAGAGGTTGCTGTGACTTCATCAATGGTTTGTAAGTATCTCTTTTGAGTTCTCATTAATACATATTCTTGGCCTGTTTCCTTCAATTTTGTGTACATTTGCATGGGCTTGTCTCTTTGGATGAATCTAGTTTTAAACTAATCTTGGTAGAATAGGAAGTATGTTTTGTCTTCGTTGTTTATTGGATTGCAGAACTCGTTGAAGAACTTGAAGATCAAGTTCAACCTAGACTTAGTGAGGAAAAAATTCATAAAAAGGTACTCATAATTTCTTCCTCTTTTCCTTTGACTAGTTTAGCTACATTTAAAGGAATGTCAGTGTTCAACGTTAGCATTCTTCTCTCTTGGTCATAGGGGTCTAATATCCAAGAGAACATTCACCTATCCGCGGGGAATTTTCCTACAATAATATGTAGAATAGGTTTTGTTTGAGTCCATATAGTTTACCTTATATGATATATAATTTTTCTCTTTATACGATGGATCTCATTGAGTTAGGACTTATTTGTTTTTTTGACAGACTTAAAAACCACTTGATGAACCACCTAAGCACACAATGTATGTTGTTTGATAATTATTAGCTTAGTTCATCGCTTTATTCTATTATCCTTTTCATTAATGTTTTTCCTAAGATTGATTCTAAGGCTCAAAGAATAATGTGAGGCATCAAATATTTAAAATGAAGTATTTTTATAAGTGTTTTTTCTACCTTTAGTTTTCTAAGAAATAATCTTTAAATGAAATTAATGATAAGACAATACAGAGGTTGTATCTTGTTATATGATTCACAATTATAATGTCAAATGGCATAGAAAAGATTCACAAAACTGTTAAAACAAAGTCAAGTATCAATTATAGATAAGTCTCACCTTGTTTGCAATAGAAGAAAAGTAGGAGATGCACCCTTGAGAGGAGATAAAAATGAAGTCATTCACATAGGTCACAGGTCTTATTTTACTCACGATAATAATAGAGGAAACATTGTTACTAAATGAACTTCTGATATATGATGATCACAGTAGATGTAATACTAAATTGTAATCGTTTACTCTTAAAGAACTACAGAAAGAAATTCAAAGAGATGGAAACACAGAGGAAACACATAAGTCAAATTGAATGAAACTTAGAATCTCTGTCTGCACTTGTATTAATATTCAAAAAAAGATTATCTTTTACATTTGGAAAGAAGCAACCTCGAATAGATATAAAATATATCTATTTATACAAAATTGTTTCAATTGAAAAAACCATGGACTTCCCACAACATCTTCCTAAAGGTAGAATACAATATGAATCAAATAAAAACATGCAACTATTGTTGAGTTTTGATTTGATGTGATTGCGCTTCATCTGTCCCTTTGTTTTCTCACAGAAGCATTCATTTTCCTTTGTTCTTTTAACCAAGTACACATGTCCATTAAGGCCACCACAATCATTGGCTTACTGTCTTCACCATCTGATTCTATTGTCATATGTCTCTTCGAATATGTTTACTGGGATAAATAATTGTAGTTGAAGATATGGGTGTGGTATTTGGACAAGTGTTGATTCAAGGTTCTAACAGTCCAACATCAAATAATAATTGAATAACATAAATGACATGAAGTCCCTTTATACTTTTCTATTTTATGGCGGTGCGAAGAAGTGGTTTTGAGGTAACCTGCCTTTCATCCCGCAATACACCTAGTGATGCCACGTACCCCCGAGATAAAACCACAGCCTAAATTGCGGGACCGCCCTTCGAAATTAAACCCTACGCAACTTCATTCCCTGCAATCACTCTCGGCCATTGATCTCACGATCCACGATAATTTGGACCTAATCAACTTGGTGCTCCTGCTATATTTACCACTTCCCTAACATATTCGGTCCCTTTCCTAATGTATAAGGCTTCTAAACTGGTTTAGCATTCTGCTAGATTATGAAATTTGCTCCATCAATATTCCTTGCAAATTTTCGTGGCGTCATAATCCTAAAGGAAATAAAATTAGCTGCCATGTAACAAGAGAAGTTTGTAAGCTCTTTACTGAATAAATTTTTTTAATTGCAAATGGTAAAATAACTTTGAAATTCAAAGAGCTTTATTCAAAAAGTCTATCAGTCTTCGTATATATCTATTGACGAATAACTTAATGGAATTTGTTACCTGGAAAATCACAATAATTATTTAAATCATTAACTTAAGCCAATCATAAACGCCATTAACAATTCAACGGTTTGGCATTCGGAGGCTTTGAATGTAAGAGGGAAGAAATCTCCTGAAGGTCGAATTCACGGAGAAGTTTAATCTCTTATTAATCACTTTTATGTTTTAATTAATCATGTTTTAAACATTGGGTTATCCTTAAGTACTTTGGCGGTTAGGTGTTCGAAGGTTTTGGATGTAGCATGATAGAAGACTCTCGAAATATGAAACTACGGAGTGATTAATTAATACTTAATCATGATTAACCTTCATTATTAAATGTTTTATTAACTCCGTTTTACTTTTTTTTAATGTCCAACACTTTGACTCTTTGATACTTTAGTTGTTTGTGAACTTAGTATTTGTTAAAACCTCCAAAGGGAAATCTCTCAGGATGACATGGCAAAGATGACATCATTATTGATGACATGTGATGCAGGAACATCGCCTTCAAAGTCAAGGATGCAAGCGTGGAGGCAGAGATATGACATCTCTGCATGGAAGAATTTCAAATCAACATCTAACTCAGAGTAAATCGAGTTGTTGAGATATTTTGGAAACAACATTTTTTAATATATCTTGTTTGTAAAATTCTTATACGACTGTAAGGAGTTGTAGATATAGAGTGTTGTCTCTTATCTAGAAATAACTGATAGTTATTGTAATAAGAGAAGGTAGGTAACCGCTAAGACTTGATAGGATAGGTTGTAGACAAGACAGAGAGAGTTCGGGGAGCCAGTCCTTAGATAGTTTGTTGTTGTATTGTAATAGATATATAGATAGAGAGATAGAGATCAGTATATGTAGATTAGAGTAGAAGAAAGACGCAGTGAAGAAATGCAATATTATGTAATTTGTTTCATGAATGAATAGAACAGACAGAATTGTCCAAATTCTCTGGACTATGTTCATTTGATGTGTGATTGAATGAATGTTACATTCCGTGTGAGTGATTTAGTTCATTTTGTTCATGTATGATTGTTAATATTTGATCATATGAGTCTGTGATGAAACTGGATAAGTTTCAATTGTTTCTCTTATAAAACTCGTATGCAAGGTGTGCATCTTGTACACAAGGAGTGCGTTAACAGAGTCTCGAATTGACTCAGAGGAGTTTAGAGAGAGAAAAGGGAACTTAGGCCAGGTTCAAGGAGTGCATAGCATCAAGGAGCGACCAAGCGTTGAAAAACTAGAACAGAAGAACAAAAGGAGTGCGGGAAGAATTTGTTTTCAAGAAATCCTTTGAACTGAGTTATCGAAATCCCAGGAACGCAAGGAGTGGGTGGGAAATAAAAATCTTCAAGGAGGTCAATATCATAAGATATAGCACTTTTCATAAATGCAGACGAGGTCCAAGAGATGGAATCGTAGAAGGAGTAAAGGTTGAAGCCTTTGAACACTTAGAAAATCTTCTAAGTGAGAAGAAATCAGAAGCTCAAGAGGAGGAGCGACAACAACCGTTGGATCACAGTGCAGAGGACCAACAACCGTCTGATCAAATTAAGGTGCATGAGATTTAGCGCTTTGCGCACGCAGGAGAGTGAACTTACTAAAGTTCTGAACTCTCAAAGTAAATTGGGACCGTCCATCATGAAGGAGGACAAGTGGTGCAAGATCCACGACTCCAAAAGTTCATGGACCAGGAGGAGGTGAAATAACCGAAGTCGATCCTAACCATTTATCGCCAAGAGATACATGTCAATAGATCAGTAACTCTAGAGAAATCACTTCAAGAGTTTCAATTGATATTTGAAACTCCCAAAGCTCGGAGAGTCAGAGGAGATCTGGACCATAAGATCTAGAGGGACACGTGGCGATGGATCGTGAACTTCGAGGAAAATCACTTCGAGGATTTTCAGTTGAGAATTGAAACTCTCGAAGCCCAGAGAGTTGGAGGGCCGAAGTGAATCTCAACCGTCAGATCCAGAGGACAGGTGGTGTGAATCTGTAGACTCCGGGTAAAGACCCAAAGTAATCCATAGTCGTCAGATTTAGGGTGAGACATGGTGCAAATCCGTGGACTCTGGGTAAAGTCCTGAATTAAATATCAACTGTTCAATTCAAAGGAACACACAGTAGAAATCCACACACTTCGAGGGAAAGTGAAAGTTGAGAACTAAAAATTCAGAAGCCCGAAGACTTGAAGGGATTACAACCGTCAGATCAGAGGGAGACATGTGCTAGTGGATTGTCAGCTCCGGATAAAAGAAATTGGGAAAAGAGTTGAGATTTGATATTTCTGAAGTTTGGAATCCAAAAATGATCAGAACCATTGGTTGAAGAGAGCACGTGGCAGAAGATCTATCATTACTAGATAAAGCAAGTTTTGAGAGTTGAAAACTTCAAATGTTGAAGTCCCGAAGAAAATCACATCCATCGATTTGAAAGCGTTAGATCTAATCCATAGATTTGAAAGAGACAGATCTCAGACATCAGTTTAGAAGCATCGTCAATATTGTGAGATCGATGTTCACCTCACATTGTGGGGATAGAAGGTGATCGAGATTTAAAAAGTTGAGGGCAGGCCACGATCAAGACCATGGTATTGGTAAAAGGACACGTGGTGGCTCCAGGTGAATTGCGGGGCGAAAAGTAGTTTGGTTCAAAACCACTCTTGGGCACACTTGCAATCATGTGTTTATGTGAGGTCATATCCCAAGGTCACCTCAACAAGGGGCTTATCAGAAAAGGAGCTAGCGCCCAAACTCTGATATTTTTGCAAGCACGAAGGGGAAGGTCATGGGTGCCATAGGACCTATGCCAGAAAGCCGAAAGGGCCTATGTTTAGATACAAAACGGGACCATCAATGTTTCAGAGAGTCGTTTGACTCAAGAATTGAAGATCCTTGACCGAGAGGTCGTGTATCCCTACAGGGGAGTAGGGGGGGCTGCATCAGGTGGTATCAAAGCTAATATTGAGATTGTTTGCAAACAACAGACACAGGAGAAAGGAGATAAATTGGTATCATTTTTGGTATCAAATTTTTGATTTCTATTTGTAGGAACCATAAGGTGACGCAGTGGAATCATGCCACCCAGAAGATGTAGAGAGAATTCAGAAATGGAAGGAGAAATGAAGCGACTTAGGATGAGACTAGACACCATGGAAACAACACAGAGGAGAGAACCAGACACTATAGATATCAGTGAAGATGAGAGCGAAGAGATAGATGTCGAAGAAAATGTAGCAGAGGATGTTGCACAAGACTGCGTATTGAATTTTGTTTCAAGAATAGGATCTAGAGAAAGAATAGAGGTACAGATGTATGAAGGAAATTTATAAGTGGAAGAATTGTTGGATTGGGTATGTGCTATGGAAAATTACTTTGATTACAAAGATATCGAAGAAGACAAGATGGTGAAGCATGCAGTAACAAGTCTGAAAGGTCATGCAACACTATGGTGGGATGAACTACAAGCCGAAAACAGGTGCAAGGGTAAGAAGAAAATTAAAAGCTGAGATAGAATGGTAGCCAAGCTGAAAGACAAATTTATCCCAAAGTATTATCAAATCAATCTGTTCATAATATTGCAGAACCTGAGATAGAAAATATTATCAGTGAAGGAGTACACTGAAGAATTTTACAGACTAAACATCAGGGATGGACAGAAATAAAATGAAGATGAAAAAACCTCCAGGTATATCAATGGGTTGAGATATGAAATACAAGGTGAGATCAACATGATGTCTATTAGTAAAGTCGAGGATGCTTATCAAGAACCCTTGAAAGCTGAAGAGAAATTGGCCAGGAAAAAAAGACAACGAAACAATGGAGGAAATTCAAGTAGAGGTAAGGGAACCTGTAGAGAGAATTTCCATAAACTGAAGCATGAAGATGGAAAACAACATATTCACCCTGAGAAAGGTCGAATCTCTAAGGAAGGACAACATGGAGGAAGAAGCTCTTTTTCTAGAGGACGAGGAAGAGCTAGAGGAGGTGAAGTTATATGTTATGCCTTTGGAAAACCAGGGCACAAGTATTGGGAATGTACCGAGAGAAATACAGAAGGAGGAAGAGAAGAACACATTTTTGAAGCACAAAATCATGTGGAAGTAGAAGCAACAGAAGGAAGAAAGAACCTCATGATGAGAAAAATTATTCTTAAACCAGAGAAGGAGGTAGAGGAACCAGTTCAACGAACAAGTCTGTTCAAAACTTCTTGCAAGACAAAAGACAAAGTTTGCAAGGTGATCATAGACAGTGGGAGCACTGACAATCTAGTATCCACAAAGATGGTGGAGAAACTGGATATGAAGATAACTGCACATCCAAACCCATACAAGGTATCATGGTTGCATAAAGGACATTAAGTAATGGTAAATCAACAATGCCAAGTTGAATTTAAAATATGAGGTTATAGGGATGAAATATTATGTGATGTATATCTTATGGATGTCTATCATATTTTATTGGGGAGACCATGGTAGTTTGACAGAAAAGTGATCCATGATGGAAGAAGGAATACTTATACCCTAGAAAAGAATGGTAGGACACATATGTTGTTGCTAATAGAAGACAAAGAGCAAAGGAGGGAAGCTAGTTCAATTACACTTCTCATGACTGGGAAGGAACTCTTAAATGAAGTCAAGAAAGAATAAGAAATACAGTTTGTTGTAGTGAGGAAGCCTAGAGTTATCCTTACAAATACTTCTGTGGAATATTTGTCTGAAGAAATCCAGGAACTATTACAAAACTTTGCTAACATAGTAGTGGATGAGTTACCACACTTATTTCCACCCATTAGAAGTATAAGCCATCATATTGACCTTATTCTAGGAGCTAGTTTACCAAACAATGTAGGTTATAGGTTGACACGTAGATAGAATGAGGAAGTCAAAAATCAAGTCTAGGAGTTATTAGATAAAGGTTTAGTCAGGGAAAGCCTAAGACCATGCGCAATACCAGCTATATTTAGTCCAAAGGAGGATGGAGAATGTGTACAGATTCCAGAGCCATCAACAAGATCACCATTAGGTATAGATTCGCTTTGCCAAGGATGGATGATTTGATGGATTGTTTGAGTGGAGCAAGCTATTTTTCCAATATAGACTTGAAGAGTGGATATCATCAAATAAGTATGAGGAAGGGAGATGAGTGGAAAACAACATTCAATACAAATGAAGGATTGTTTGAATGGTTGGTCATGCCATTTGGGTTGACAAATGCACCAAGCACATTTATGAGATTAATGAATGAAGTACTGAAAGACTTCATAGGAAAAGTTTTCATAGTGTATCTGGATGACATAATAATATTCAGTAAGATAGAGGGGGAACACTTAAGACATCTGACATCGGTGATGGAAAGGTTGCAGCAATAAAAATTGTTGATAAATCACAAGAAAAGATCTTTTATGAAGAAATAACTCATATACTTAGGTTTTGTGATCTCTTCAAATGAATTGAAGATGGATCCATAGAAAGTGAGAGCAATCAAAGAATGGCCATCGCCATGAATCATATTTGAGGTAAGAAGTTTTCATGGGTTAGCAATTTTTTATAGAAATTTTATCAGAAATTTTAGTGGTATGTGTAAACCCATCCTAGACACTNCTTTTAATTGGACAGAGGAAGCTGAAGCAAGTTTCAAAGTGTTAAAGGAGAAGATCACAGAACAACCAATTCTGGTCTTACCAAATTTTGGAAAAATGTTTCAAGTGAGATGTGATGCAAGTGGATTAGCTATTAGGGCAGTCTTGAGTCAAGATAATAGGCCAGTTGCTTATTTCAGTGAGAAGCTGAATGACACCAAGAAGAAGCATTCCACATATGACAAAGAATTTTATGGAGTGATTCAAGCTTTGAATAATTGGAGGAACTATCTAATTCCTAAAGAATTTGTCTTGTACATTGATAATCAAGCTTTGCAGTTCATTACTAGGCAAGAAAAATTGAATCAGAGCCATGATAAATGGGTAGAATTTATGCAAAATTTTACTTTTGTTATCAAACATATTGCAGGAAATGCTAACAAAGTTGCAAATGCTTTGAGCAGGAGGAGTTTAATTGTATAGGAATTCCAAGTGGAGACCTTAGGGTTTGAACACCTCAAGGAAATGTATCGAGAAGATGCATATTTTAAGGAGGCTTATGAGGCATGTAATAATCCTTTTTTGGGAGACAGAAGCCCATGGACATAATATTTGATCCAGGATGGATTATTATTCAAAGGAAGCTAACTACGCATACCAAAATGCTCAATGAGAGATAACTTGCTGAAAGAGAAACACAGTGGAGGTTTAGCTAGACATTTTGGTCACGATAAGACATTTGCACATATGAGAAATTCATATTATTGGCCGAGCATGAGGGAAGAGGTGAAATTTTTTTTGAACAATTGTAGAATTTGTCAGTCTGCAAAAGGAAGACAACAAAACACTGGTTTGTACCAGACATTACCAATTCTAGAGAGGATGTGGGATGTAATTAGTATGGATTGTGTATTGGGATTTCCTAGAACCCAAAAAGGGAGTGATTCCATATTTGTTGTGGTGGACATATTTTAAAAAATGGCACATTTCATACCATGCCAGAAGACAAACGATACTACACATATAACAAATTTGTTTTTCAAAGAAGTAGTGAGACTACATGGATTGCCTAGGAGCATAGTCTCATATAGGGACACAAAATTTGTAGGAAATTTTTGGAGGACTCTATGGAAGAGGCTGGGGACAAACTTGTCCTTTAGTTCATCATATCACCCTCAGACAAATGGACAGACTGTAGTAAACATGAGTCTGGGAAAATTATTAAGAAGTTTAGTCACTGAGAAAAGTCGTCAATGGGACCATATCATAGAGTTGAGAGATCATAAGTGTTGGAGCAGAAGATTTTGCAACAGAAATGCAGAAAATCCATGACAAAGTTAGAGAGCAGCTACAAGAAAGTAGCCTAAAATATAAGAACAGAGTTGATGAGGAGAGAAGAGAAGTTCAATTCGAAGTAGGAGATGAAGTTTTATCTCATTTGAGAAAAGAGAGGTTTCTAAGGGGAACATATAACAAGTTGAATATGAAGAATATAGGACCATAGAGGATTCTTAGAAATTTGTAGCCAATGCTTATGAAATTGGGTTGCCAGGAAATGTTGGGATATCACCGATATTCAATGTTGCAGACATGTATCCTTACAGGAGAGATGAGGCAGAAGAATGAGATGATCAGAAATAAGTTCAGTGGGAAGAACAATTTCCCACAAAAGAAAAACCTCAGATGGAGAAAAATCATTGAACAAAGAGTTGCAAAGAAGACCAGGAGGAAGACATATCCTGATTACTTAGTGAAGTGGAAATATCATCCAGTGGAAGATTCAAGTTGGGTCACTGAACCTAATATTTTGAAGCATGGAAAAATAGTGTAGGAACTCATGGACATGAGTCCATGAATATTTTAAACTAGAGGAGTATGATGTAGGAGCATCACCTTCAAAGTCAAAGACGCAAGCGTGGAGGAAGATATATGACATCTCCACATGGAAGAATTTCAAATCGCCATTTAACTCTGAGTAAATCGAGTTGTTGAGATATTTTGGAAACAACGTTTTTTAATATATCTTGTTTGTAAAAGTCTTATATGATTGTAAGGAGTTGCAGATATAGAGTGTTGGCCCTTATCTGGAAATAATTGATAGTTATTGTAATAGGAGAAGGTAGGTAACTGCTACGACCTGATAGGATAGGTTGCAGATAGGACAGAGAGATCTCTGGGAGTCCTTATATAGTTTGTTGTTGTATTGTAATAGATATATAGATAGAGAGATAGAGATCAGTAGAGGCAGAATAGAGTAGAATAAAGACGCAGTGAAGAACTGCAATATTATGTAATTTGTTTCATGAATGAATAGAACAGACAGAATTGTCCAAATTCTTTGGACTGTGTTCATTTGATGTGTGATTGAATGAATGTTACATTCTGTGTGTGTGATTTAGTTCATTTCGTTCATGTATGATTGTTAAGAGTTGATCGTATGAGTCTATGATGAAACTGGATAAGTTTCAATTGTTTCTCTTCTGAAACTTGTATGCAAGGTGTCCATCTCGTACACAAGGAGTGCATTGACAGAGTCTCAAACTGACTCAGATCATTCATTGGGACCATCCATCGTACTGAAGTAAATTGGGACCATCCATTGTTAAGGAGGACAAGTGGCACAAGATCCATGACTCTGGAAGTTCATGGACGAGGACAAGGTGAAATAACTGAAGTCTATCCTGACCATATATCTCCAAGAGATATGTTTCAGAAGATTAGTAACTCCAGGGAAAATCACTTCGAGGATTTTTAGTTGAGAATTGAAACTCCCAAAGCCTAGAGAGTCGAAGGGCCAAAGTGAATCTCAACCATCAGATCCAAAGGACAGGTGGCGTGAATCTGTAGACTCTGGGTAAAGACATGAATTAATCCATAGCCATCATATTTAAGGTGATACGTGGTGCAAATATGTGGACTCTGGGTAAAGTCCCAAAGTAAATCTTAGTTGTTCGATTTAGGGGAACATGCGACACAAATACACACACTTCGAGGGGAAGCGAAAGTTGAGAACTAAAAAGTCTAAAGGCCAAAGACTCGAAGGGATTACATCCGTCAGATCATAGGGAGACATGCGTCAGTGGATTGTCAAAATCAGATAAAATAAATTAGGAAAAGAGTTGAGATTTGATATTTCCGAAATTCAGAATCCTGAAACGATCAGAACCATTGGTTGAAGAGAGAACGTGGTAGAAGATCTGTAATTACGGGAGAAAGCAAGGTTTGAGAGTTGAAAACTATGAACTCCGAAGACCCGAAGAAAATCATGTCAGTCGATTTCAAAGGGTCAGATCTGATCTACAAGTTTGAAAGAGACAGATCTCATCCATCAGTTCAGAAGAAACGTCAAGATCGTGAGATCGATGGTCACCTCACATTGCGGGGATAGAAGGTGATCGAGCTTGAAAAAGCTGAGGGTAGGCCAAAATCAAGACCATGATATTGGTAAAAGGACACGTGGTGGCTCGAGGTGAATTGCGGGGTGAAAAATAGTTTGGCTCAAAACCACTCTTGGGCACGCCCACAATCACGTGTTTACGCAGATTTTCTTGAAGAAATCCTGTAACTATTAGAAAACTTTGCTGAAATAGTAGTGGAAGAGTTACCACACTTATTGCCACCCATTAGGAGTATAAGCCATCATATTGACCTTATTCCAGGAGCTAGTTTACCAAACAAAGTAGCTTATAGGTTGACACCTAGAGAGAATGAGGAAGTCAAAAATCAAGTCCAGGGGGAATGTCTAAGTCCATGCACAGTACCAACTTTGTTGAGTCCAAATAAGGATGGAGGATGGAGAATGTGTATAGATTCCAGACCCATCAAAAAGATCACCATTCAGTAGAGATTCCCTTTGCCAAGGATGGATGATTTGATGGATTGTTTGAGTGGAGCAAGCTATTTTTCCAAGATAGACTTGAAGAGTGGATATCATCAAGTAAGGATGAGAGAGGGAGATGAGTGGAAAACAACATTCAATACAAATGAAGGATTGTTTGAATGGTTGGTCATGTCATTTGGGTTCAAAAATGCACCAAGCACATTTATGAGATTAATGAATGAATTATTGAAAGACTTAATAGGAAAATTTGTCATAGTGTATCTGGATGACATAATAATATTCAGTAAGATAGAGGGAGAACACTTAAGACGTCTGACATTGATGATGGAAAAGTTGCAGCAAGAAAAAATGTTGATAAATATGAAGAAAATATCTTTTATGAAGAAAGAACTCATATAATTGGGTTTTGTGATCTCTTCAAATGAATTGAATATTGATCCAGAGAAAGTGAGAGAAATCAAAGAATGGCCATCTCCAGGAAGCATATTTGAGGTAAGAATTTTTCTTGGATTAGCAAGTTTTTATAGAAAGTTTATCAGAAATTTCAGTGGTATATGTATACCCATGTTGGACACTGTGAAAAAGAAACACAAGTCTATTAATTGGATAGAGGAAGCTGAAAAAGTTTCAAAGTATTGAAGGAGAAGATCACAGAACAACCAATTTTGGTCTTTAAAGATTTTGGGAAAACATTTAAGTGATATGTGATGCAAGTGGAGTAGCTATTGGAGCAATCTTGGGTCAGGATAATATGCCAGTTGCTTATTTCAATGAGAAGCTGAATGACACCAAGAAGAAGTATTCCACATATGACAAAGAATTTTATGCAGTGATTCAAGCTTTGAAGAAGTGGAGGCACTATCTAATTCCTAAAGAATTTGTTTTGTATAGTGATAATCAAGATTTGCATTTTGTTACTAGGAAAGAAAAGTTGAATAAGAGACATGCTAAATGGGTATAATTTATGCAAAATTTTACTTTTTATATTAAAAATATTGCGGGAACTAATAACAAATTTGCATATGCTTTGAGCAGGAGGATTTTAATTGTACATGAATTCCAAGTGGAGACCTTAGGGTTTGAACACCTCAAGAAAATGTATCGAGAAGATCTAGATTTTAAGGAGGCTTATGAGGCCTGATGTAGCCCCCCCTTCTCCCCCATAGGGCTACATGACCTCCCGGTCAAGGATCTTTGATTCTTGAGTCAAATGACTCTTTGAAACCTTGATGGTCTCGTTCTATATCTAAACACACGCCCTTTCAGCTTTTTGGCATAGGTCCTATGGCACCCGCAACCTTTGCCTTCGAGCTTGCGAAAATATAAGATTTTGGGCACTAGATCCTTTTATGATAAGCCCCTCCTTGATGTGACCTTGGTCAATGACCTCACATAAACATGTGATTGCGAGTGTGCCCAAGAGTGGTTTTGAACCAAACTACTTTTCACCCCACAATTCACCTTGAGCCACCATGTTTCCTAATACCAATATCGTGGTCTCGATTGCGGCCCAAACTAAAATTTTTAAAGCTCAATCACCTTCTATCCCCACAATGTTATGTGATATTTGATCTCATGATCTAGATAGTGCTTCTGAACCGATGGTTGAGATATGTCTCTTTCAAAACTGTGGATCAAATTTAACCCTTTCAAATCGACGAATGTGATTTGTTTCGGGACTTCAACATTCAG
>JASDQU010102986.1:286034-299888 GCA_032191745.1 Picea mariana
AGAACAAAGGAAACTTAGACCAGGTGCAAGGTGTGCACAACGTCAAGAAGCGACTAAATGTTGAAGAACCATAATAGAGGAACGTTAGGTGGGTGAGAAGAATTTATTTTCAAGAAATGATTCGATCTGAGTTATCGAAATCCCGAGAATGAAAGGAGTGCGTGGGAAGTCAGAATCCTTTAAGGATCAAGCTCAGAAGGGATAACACTTTTTAGAAGTGTGACGAGATCCAAGAGTCAGACTCATAAGAGGAGAAAACATTCAAAACCTTTGAAGATTGAGAAATATTCTAAGTCATAAGAAATCAGAAGCTCAGGAAGAGGAGCGACATTGGCCGTTGAATCAATGTGTAAAATATCAACAACCGTATGATCGGAGTAAAGTGAATGAGCCTTAGCGCTTCACACATTTAGGAGCGAGAGCTCATCAAGGTTTGAGACTTGAGATTTCAGAAGCCCGAAGAGCCGAAAAGCCGAAGTGAAATCTTAGTCATTCAATCATCCAAAGTGGACCTGAGCTTTCGGATCATCCGAATTGAACCTCAAGCATCAAATCGACTAAGTGAATCTGAGCCATCAGATATCGTGAGCCCAGGAGGAGGCAAGTTTGAAACTTGGGATTTTCGAAGTGTGGAGAGATGAAGGGAAGGAGAGAATCTGGATCGTTATATCTAGGAGGATACGTGTCAGTGGGTCGTGAGATCTAGAGGAAGGAAAAAGGTGAAAGGTTGAAAAATATGAAGCCCGAATAGCCGAAGAGCCGAGAGCCGTCGATCTGCACGAGGACACTTGTCAATAGATCATGAGCTACTGGTAAACTGTAGGGGGTTTCAGCTGATATATGAGATTGACGAAACCCAAAGATCCGAAGTGGATCTGGACCAACAAATCTAAGGGAGACATGGCATGAATCCGTGAACTCCAGGTAAAGTTCCGAAGTGATTTAGAGTTGTCGGATTTTAGAAAGGCATGGCATAAATCCATGTACTCTGGGTAAAGACCCAAAGTAATCCTTGATTGCCAGATTAAGTGGACACACGTTAGTGGATTATAGCCTTCGCATAAAAGGCAATGGGAAGAAGGGTGAAGTTTGATATTTGAGATCTCAGAAGTCCTTAGACTCGAAGGAGGCATCGATCGTTGATTGATAAGGGGGCCAGAGGACCGTTGATTTGAGTTGAAAGGTCAAACACCCGAAGTGAAGACATGACCATTTATTGATCACGAAATTTTTCTACAGATCATCATCTCTGGGAGGTTGAAGTACGAAAGAAAGAAGGGTTTGATATTTCAAAACCCCGAAGTCTGGAATCGTGAAGAGATCTCAACCATTGATCGAGAAGAGGCGGATCTGGTCGGTAGACTTGAAAAGTGAAGATCTGAACCATCAGTTTAGACAGTATTGTCAATATCACATGATCGATGATCCCGTAGCATTTTGAGGATAGGAGTTGTGTGGAATTTAAAACATTGAGGGCGGGCCGCAATTGCATGGTCACGTGAATTCACCACCCAAGGTCACATCGAGAGGGGGCTTATCAGAAAAAGAGCTAATGCCTAGTACTCTGATATTTCACAGGAGAGCAAAAGGGAAGGTTGCGGGTGCTGTCAGACCTACACCAAGGAGCCGAAAGGTCCCATGTTTAGATACAAAAGGGGAACGGTAAGGTTCCAGAGAGTCATGTGATTCAAGAATCGAAGATCCTTTGAACAGGAGATCGTGTATCCATACAAGGGAATAGGGGGGTTGCATTAGGTGGTATCAGATATGATATTAAGATTGTTTGCAGACAACAAGCAAAGGAGAAAGGAGGTAATTTGGTATCATTTGTGGTATCAATAAATTTATTTATGTTTGTAGGTGATGTAGTGAAATCATGCCACCCAGAAAGCATAGAGCGAATGCAGAAATGGAAGAATAAATGAGGCAACTCTGAATGAGACTGGATACCATGGAAACAATGCAGAGAAGAGAACCAGACATTGGAGATATCAATGAAGCTGAGAGCAAAGAGATAAAGGTCGAAGAAAATGTAGCAGAGAATGTTTCACAATATTGCTTGATAAAAGTTGTTTCGAAGATAGGAGTCAGAGCGAAGATAGAGGTACCAATGTATGAAGGCAATTTAGAATTTGAAGAATTGTTGGATTGGGTATGTTTTATGGACATGTACATCGATTAAGAAGATATTGAAGAAGACAAGATGGTGAAGCATGCAGTGAAAAGACTGAAAGGTCATGCAACACTATGGTGGGTTGAACTGCAAGCCAGACGCAGGAGCAATGGTAAGAAGAAAATTAAGAACTAGGATAGGATGGTAGCCAAGATGAAAGTCGAATTTATCTCGAAGGACTATCAAATCAATCTATTCATAAGATTGTAGAACCTGATATAGAAGAGATTATCAGTGAAGGAGTACACTGAGTAATTTTACATACTAAACATTAGGGCTGGACAGAAAGAAAATGAGGATGAAAAGACAACCAAATATATTAATGGGCTGAGATATGAAATACAAGAGGATATCAACATGATGTCGGTTAGTATAGTCAAGGATTCTTATCAAGCATTCTTGACAACTGAAGAAAAATTGGCCATGAAGTAAAGCCAACGAAGCAGAGGATAAAATTCAAGTAGAGGTAAAGAAACCAACAGAGAAAAGTTCTAGAAACTGAAGCATGAAGCTGACAAACAACATAGTCACCATGAAAAAGGTGTAAGTTATAAAGAAGGACAACATGGATGAAGAAGCTCTTTTTTCTAGAGGAAGAGGAAGATCCAAAGGAGGTGAAGTTAGATGCTATGCCTGTGGAAAATCAAGGCACAAGTATTGTGAATGTCTCGAGAGAAAGAAAGAAGGAGGAGGTGAAGCACACATTGCTGAAGCATAGAAGCATGTGGAAGTAGAAGCAACAGAAGGAGGAAAGAACCTTATGATGAGGAAGATTCTTCTTAAACCAGAGAAGGAGATGGAGGAACCATTTCAACGAACAAGTCTAATCATAAATGCTTGCAAGATGAAAGACACAGTTTGTAAGGTGATCATGGATAGTGGGAGCACTGACAATCTAGTATCCATAGAGATGGTGGAGAAATCAGAGCTAAAGAGAACTACACATCCAAACCCATACAAGGTGTCATGGTTGCAGAAAGGACATCAAGTAATGGTAACTCAACAATGCCAAGTTGAATTTAAAATGGAAGGTTATAGAGATGAAATATTATGTGATGTAATTCCTATGGATGTCTGTCATATTTCATTGGGGAGACCATGGCAGTTTAACAAAAAAATTATTCATGATGGAAGAAAGAATACTTATACCCTGGAAAAGAATGGAAGGACACATATGTTGTTAACAATAGAAGACAAAGAGAAAAAGAGGGAAGCTAGTAAAAGTATACTTCTCATGAGTGGGAAGGAACTCTTGAATGAAGTCAAAAAGAGGAAGGAAATGCAGTTTGTTGTAGTGAGGAAGCCTAGAGTTATCCTTACAAATACTTTCGTGGAAGATTTTCCTGAAGAAATCCATGAACTGTTAGAAAAATTTATCGACATAGTAGTGTATGAGTTACCACACTCATTGCCACCCATTAGGAGTATAAGCCATCATATTGACCTTATTCCAGGAGCTATTTAACCAAACAAAGCAGCTTATAGGTCGACACCTAGAGAGAATGAGGAAGTCAAAAATCAATTCCAAGAGTTTTTGGATAAAGGTTTAGTCACAGAGAGCCTAAGCCCATGCGTAGTCCTAACTATGTTAAGTCCAAAGAAGGATGGAGGATAGAGAATGTGTACAGATTCTAGAGCCATCAACAAAATAACCATTAGGTACAGATTTTCTTTATCAAGGATGGATGATTTGATGGATTGTTTGAGTGGAGAAAGCTATTTTTCCAAGATAGAATTGAAGAGTGGATATCATCAAATAAGAATGAGAGAGGGAGATGAATGGAAAATAACATTCAAGAAAAATGAAGGATTGTTTGAATGGTTGGTCCTGCCTTTTGGGTTGATAAATGAACCAAGCACATTTACGATATTGATGAATGAAGTGTTGAAATACTTCATAGGAGAATTTGTCATAGTATATCTGGATGACATACTAATCTTCAGTAAGACTAAGCGAGAACACTTAATACATCTAACATACACTTAATACATCTAACATCAGTGATGGAAAAGTTGCAACAAACTAAATTGTTGATAAATCTGAAGAAAAGCTCTTTTATGAAGAAGGAACTCATATATTTGGGTTTTGTGATCTCTTAAAATGAATTGAAGATGGATCCAGAAAAGGTGAGAGAAATCAAACAATGGCCATCGCCAAGAAGCATATTTGAGGTAAGAAGTTTTCACGGGTTAGCAAGTTTTTATAGAATGTTTATCAGAACTTTCAGTGGTATATGTGCACCCATGATGGACACTATGAAAAAGAAACACAAGTCTTTTAGTTGTACAGAGGACGCTGAAAAAAGTTTCAAGGTGTTGAAATAGAAAATCACAGAACAACCAATTTTGGTCTTGCCAAATTTTTGAAAAACATTTCAAGTGAGATGTGATGCAAGTGGATTATCTATTGGAGTAGTCTTGAGTCAGGATAATAGGCCAGTTTCTTATTTTAGTGAGAAGTTGAATGACACCAAGAAAAAGTATTCCACATATGAAAAATAATTTTATGCAATGATTCAAGCTTTGAAGAAGTGGAGACACTATCTAATTCCTAAATAATTTTTCTTGTACATTGATTATCAAGCTTTGCAATTTATTACTAGGCAAGAAAAGTTGAATCATAGACATGCTAAATGGGTAGAATTTATGCACAATTTTACTTTTGTTATTAAACATATTGTTGGAACTGCTAACAAAGTTGCAGATTCTTTGAGCAAGAGGAGTTTGATTGTACATGAATTCCAAGTGAAGACCTTAGGGTTTGAACACCTCAAGGAGATGTATAAAGAAGATGCAAATTTTAAGGAAGCTTATGAGGCATGCAAGAATCCTTTGGTGGGAGACAGAAGCCCATGGATTGAATATTTGATCCATGATGGATTATTATTCAAGGGATTATTTGACATAGCGGAGGTTTAGCTGGACAATTTGGTCATGATAAGACATATTCACAGCTGAGTAATTCATATTATTGCCCGAGCATGAGGGAAGAAGTGAAAAATTTTGTGAACAAATGAAAAAAATTTTAGTATACAAAAGGAAGACAATAGAACACTGGTTTGTATCAACCATTACCAATTATAGAAAGGATGTGGGATGCAATCAGTATGGATTTTGTTTTGGGATTGCCTAGAACTCAAAAAGGGAGTGATTCCATATTTGTTGTGGTGGACAAATTTTCAAAAATGGCACATTCCATACCACTCTAGAAAACAAACGATGCTACACACATAGCCAATTTGTTTTTCAGAGAAGTAGTGAGACTACATGAATTTCCTAGGAGCATAGTCTCAGACAGGGACACCAAATTTGTAGTACAGTTTTGGAGTCTGTTGAAGAGGTTGCAGACAAACTTGTTCTTTAGTTCAGCGTATCACCCTCAGATAGATGGATAGACTGAAGTAGTAAACAAGAGTCTAGGAAACTTATTGAGAAGTTTAGTCACTGAGCAAGGTCGTCAATGGGATCAAATTTTGGCACAAGCAGAATTTGAATTTAACAATTCAGATAACAAGAGCATAGGGAAAATTCCATTTGAAATTGTGTATGGTATATAGACAAGAGGGATTACAGAGTTGACAGATTTGAATCAAGATGAATTCAGATGTGTTGGAGCAGAGGATTTTGCAACAAAAATGCAGAAACTCCATGATAGAGTCAGAGAGAAGCTACAGAACAGCAGCCAGAAATACAAGAACAGAGTTGATAAGAAGAGGAGAGAAGTTCAATTCGAGGATGGAGATGAAGTTTTAGCTCATTTGAGAAAAGAGAGGTTTCCAAGGGGAACATATAACAAGTTGAAGATGAAGAAGATAGGACCATGTAGGATTCTCAGAAAATTAGCAGCCAATGCTTATGAAATTGAGTTTCTAGACAATGTTGGGATATCACAAATATTCAATGTTGCAGACCTATATCCTTACAGGAGAGATGAGGCAGGAGAATTAGATGATCAGAAAGAAGTTCAGTGGGAAGAACAATTTCGCACAACAAAAAAACCTCATATGGAGAAAGTCATTGAACAAAGAGATGGAAACAAGACCAGGAGAAAGACATATCCTGAATATTTAGTGAAGTGGAAATATAATCCAATGGAAGATGCAATTTGGGTCACAGAAACTGATATTTTGAAGCATGCATAGATAGTGCAGGAGCTCATGGATACGAGTCCATGAAAATTTTAACCAGAGGAGTATGATGCAGGAGAATCGCCTTCAAAGTCGAAATGCAAGAATGGAGGTAAAGGAATGACATCTCAGCATGACAGAGTTTCAAATCAGAAATTAACTCAGAATTAAATTGAGTTGTTGAGATGTTTTTGAAAGAAGCATTTTTAAATATGTCGTGTTTGTAAAGTCGTGAAGGAGTGTAAGGGGTTGCAGATATAGAGTGTTGACTCTTACCTAGCAATAATTGTTAGTTATTGTAATAGGACATGGTATGTAACCGCTAAGAGTTTGATATGATAGGTTACAGACAAGACGATGAGAGCTCGTGGAGCCGGTCCTTAGATAGTTGTTGTTGCATTGTAAAATTATTAGAAGATGATGAGATAGAGATCAAAGAGATCAATATAGCATAGTAGAGTAGAAGAAATATATGTAATTTGTTTCATGAATGAATAAAAAAGATATAATTGTCCCAAATCATTGGACTGTGTTCATTTGATGTATGAATGAATGAATTTTATATTCTATGTATGTGATTTATTTCATTTTCGTTCATGTATGATTGTTCGAGAAGTTGATAGTATGAAGTTGTGACGAAACTAGATAAGTTTCTATTGTTTCTCTTCTAAAACTTGTATGCAAGGTGTGCATATTGAATGTAAGGAGTGCTTCAATTGAGTCTTGGATTGACTCAGAGGAGTTCAGGGAGAACAATGGAAACTTAGACTAGGTGCAAGGTGTGCACAACGTCAAGAAGAAACTAAATGTCGAAGAACCAGAGCAAAGGAATGCCAGGTGGGCGAGAAGAATTTATTTTCAAGAAATCCTTCGATCTGAGTTATTGAAATCTCGAGAGTGCAAGGAGTACATGAGAAGTGGAATCCTTTGAGGATCAAGCTCAGAAGGGATAACACTTTTGAGAAGTGTTGACGAGATCCAAGAGTCAAACTCGTAGGAGGATCAAAGGTTCGAAACCTTTGAAGACTGAGAAATTTTCCAAGTCAAAAGAAATCAGAAGCTCAGGACGAGGAGCGACAATGGTTGTTGGATCACTGTGTAAAATATCAACAACCGTTTGACTGAAGTAAAGTGCACAATCTTTAGAGCTTCACACAGTAGGGAGTGAGAGCTCATCAAGGTTTGATATTTGAGATTTCTGAAGCCCGAAGAGTCGGAAAGCTAAAGTGAAATCTCAGTCATTCGATCATCCAAAGCAGACATGAGTCATCGGATCATCTGAAGTGAACCTCAGGCATTGGATTGACCAAGTGAATCTGAGTTGTTAGATATCATGAGCCTAGGAGGAGGCAAGTTTGAAACTTTAGATTTCCGAAGTGCGGTGAGCCGAAGGGTCGGAGCGAATCTGGACCGTTAGATCTAGGAGGATACATGTCAGCAGGTCGTGAGATCCAGAGGAAGGAAAAAGGTGAAAGGTTGAAACATTCGAAGCCTGAATAGTCAAAGAGCCAAGAGCTATCGATATGCATGGGGAAACTTGTCAACACATCGTGAGCTCCAGGTAAACTATAGGGGGTTTCAATTGAGATTGGAGATTGTTGAAACCTGAATATCCAAAGTGAATCTGGAACAACAAATCTAAGGGAGACGTGGCATGAATCTGTGAACTTCAGGTAAAGTACTGAAGTGATTAAGAGCTGTGGGAGTTTAGAAAGATGTGGCATAAATCCATGTACTCCGGGTAAAGACCTGAAGTAATCCTTGACCATCAGATTAAGTGGACACACGTCAATGGATTATAGCCTTTGGATAAAAGGCAATGGGAAGAAGGGTGAAGTTTGATATTTGAGATCTCATAAGTCCGAATACCCAAAGGAGTTATCGATCGTTGATCGAGAAGGGGGCCACAAGACCATTGATCTGAGTTGAAAGGTCAAACACCAGAAGTGAAGAAAAAATCATTGATTGATCAGGATAGGTGTCTACATATCGTCAGCTCCAGGAGGTTGAAGTATGGAAGAAAGCAGGGTTTGGGATCTCAAAACCCCAAAGTCCGTAATCACAAAGAGATCTCGACCGTTGATCGAGAAGGGGTAGATCTGGTCCGTAGACTTGAAAAGCGCAAATCTGAACCATCAATTCAAACAGTATCATCAAGATCGTGATATCGACGATCCCATAGAATTTTGGGGGTAGGAGTTGCGTGGACTTTAAAACTTTGAGGGAGGGCCATAATCACTTTGTTACATGAAGTCACCACCCAAGATCACATCAAGAGGGATCTTATCAGAAAAAGAGCTAATGCCCAGTACTCTTAGATTTCGTAGGAGAGCGAAAGGGAAGGTTGCAGGTGTTGTCAGACCTGCACCAAGGAGATGAAAGGGCCTAGGTTTAGATACAGAAGGGGAACGTTGAGGTTCCAAAGAGTCATATGACTCAAGAATCAGATATCCTTTGACTGGGAGATCCTGTAGCCCTACGGGGGAGTAGGGGGGCTGCATTAATTGTTCCAAATTTAAAGCATATAAATTGTTTGATCCATCTACTCACAAAGTGTTTGCAAGCAGAGATGTAATATTCTATGAACAGGCAGAAGGAAACAATGAAGACAAAAATCATTAAGGGTGGAAAGTACTTGTTGAAGAGGAGGAGGTCAAAGAAGAGAAGCAACACCAACAATGGAAAAAGTCACCAAGTTACATGGATACATCTAGCAGTGAAAAATAATATTTACAAACGGAAGAAGAAGTTACCAACTAATTGATAATATCTTCACGACAGGTTCGTCCACCTGAAAAATATAAATATTATGCCCTAATGAGTAATATTTCAAATGTCATAGAACCCATGAGTTTTAATGAAGCTAATGAACATGAAGAGTGGAGAGAAGAAATGGAGGAAGAATATGACTCTATAATGAAAAACAAAACTTGAGAATTGACTAAATTGCCTAAAGATAAAAATCCCATAGGTTGTAAATGGATATACAAACCTAAATTCAAACCATATGGTAGAATAGATAAATATAAATCTAGATTGGTGGAAAAAGGGTATTCACAGAAAGAGGGCATTGATTATGTAGAAACATTTGCACCAATAGCTAAATTAAACACTATAAGAATGTTAATTGCACTAGATAGAAAACACCATTGGAAGCTTCACCAATTAGATGTAAAGTATTCTTTCTTGAATGGTTAGTTAAAGGAGGAGGTTTGCCTTACTCAACCAGAGGGGTTTGTGTAAATTGGTCAGGAACATTTAGTATGTAAATTAAAGAAAGAATTATATGGACTAAAATAAACACCTAGGCCATGGTATGAGAAGATAGATTCATTGTTTCTTTAGAAGGGTTTTATGAGGAGCAAAAGTGATCCAAATATGTATACCAAGTTTGGTGAAAAGGGCCACATTATATTGATTTCCTTATATTTTGATGATTTAATTATTACAGGAAATTCAAAAGAATTGATTAGTGGAATCAAGAGAGAAATGGCACAGGTATTTGAAATGAAATATCTCAGTGAGTTACATTACTTTCTAGGTCTTGAAGTTTGGAGAAATGTTGGTCAAACCTTTGTATCTCAAGGAAAAAATGTCATAGAAGTACTTAAGAGTTTTAAAATGGATCAGTGTAAAGTTTCTTATGTTCCAATACAACAGAACATAAAACTTTACTGCGATGGTGGTTCAAAGGAGGTAAATGATATAGTTTATAGACAGATGGTGGGAAGCCTAAACTATCTCACTACAACCAGACCTGACATAGCATACTTTGTTAGTGTGTTAAGTTAGCTTATGGATAAACCTCTAGATATCCATTGGAATGCAGTGAAAGGATTAATCAGGTATCTCAAAGGAACACTTGATAATGGTAGTAAGTATACTGATTCATTCAATGTTGAGCTGACATGTTACTCAGATTCAGATTGGGCTGGCAATCCGAATGGTCAGAGGTCTACTACAGGTTATGCTTTTGGTATTGGATCAAAGATTCTTTCATGGATCAGTAAGAAGAAACCTACTTTATCTTTATCATCCTCTAAAGCAGAATATAAAGTGTTGTGTGCAACAACTTGTGAAGTTGTTTGGTTGAGAAGACTACTTCAAGATATTGGATAAGTACAAAATAAAGCTACGATAATCAAATGCGATAATCAAAGCTCAATCAAGTTGGAAAATAATCCAGTTAATATTTAAAGGACAAAGCATGTTAATACTCAATTCCATTTTGTTTGAGTAAAGATGCAGTCTAATGACATTTCTTTAATGTATTGTAATACTAGTGAAAATGTTGTTGATATTTTCACTAAGCCTCTTGGGAATATCAAATTTGAACTATTTAGAGAGATTTTAGATGTGGATGTAAATCCTTTCTCTATTAAAGGGGAGAGTTAGATTAATGGAGAGTTAGATTAACTGTGTAGTTTTGGCTTAGCTCCAACTGCTTCCAATCGTATTAAATCGGTTCAAATCGACTATCCATCATATATATTTGTATCTTCTCATTGATGAATTTGGGGAATAAACTCATATTTGATTCCCGTCTCCAAGTGTTGGGAGTCCTTTCTGGTTTCTCATTTATCAACTTGCAGTTGAAAACATAGAGGTGCAAGTATCACTTGTTTTCTCCCTACTCGATTTTCTTTGGGCATGCTTTTGATTTTTCTAGTTTGTTTGGTATCTCGAAAACCACCTAATAGTTGGTGCGACCTACATCGAAATTGGATGAAAGTTAGACATGGATGTGTTGAGTATGGAGTCTAGATTAGTTGTGGTAAACTTTTATAATAAATCGCGGACCAACTAAAAGAGACTAAATCAGAAACCTGAGCAACTACCCATTTTATTTAACGAAAACGAAATTTAAAGTATGGCATTATTTTTGTTCTGTTAACAACAACGTTTATCTTTTGGCTTTTTTCTGGTGATTTTTTATGCTTGATTTTGCCCAAAATTTGGTGAGGAATGATTGGATCTGTAGATTTGAGTAGCTAAGTTTGTATAATCATAGTGATTAGGTGTTTTTTAGCATGTTGAATCTATTTATGCATTCAGAAATACAATTTAAATAACAAAAGATAGGGATTTTGTTGAGAAATGCAATTTAAATAACAAAACATAGCTATTTTATCTAGATTTTAAGTAGCCAATTTTAATCCAAAAAAAACAAAAAGTAGAATCTCTAACCAACCCCAAGAAAAGGGGTTGTAAAACTAGCAATTGTTGACACTCATTAAAATAGAAAATATGCTATAGATGGCAATTAATGATTCATTAAAGTACTAAATATACTACAAATTCATGACAATTAATGATTCATAATATAGTATTATTGGCCCTTGAATAAGTTTTGGGAGATTCTTGGTCATATTGACCTATGTTGGGACTTTGAAAGCCTATCGAAGGAGGAGCGCAAGATGAAGCGAAGATCAAAGGATCTCAGGCCACTTTTGGGTCCTTTTTGGGTTTTGGGGATAATGTAACGGGATTGGGATGTCGGCCCATGGGTTTTACCCATGTTTAGGCCTATTTTGTAAAGTATAAATAAGAGGCTAGGCAATGTAGAAAGAGAACAAGTAGGTCGGTATGCTAAGTGTTGGACACACCTACCACACTTAGAGGGGACGGTGAATGAGTGTGGGGCTCTTTTTCCCAAAACTTCCCTCTTGCACTAAAACTCATCAATTAACATTCAACATTTATTCATTTCCCATTGCTGTCATTTATAACTAGTTAGATGTGAGCACATATCAACAAGATATATCAGCAATATATCATCAACAAGTCATCACCACAATGAACACAAGAACACAAGATGTATGTACAATTTTCTTTTTATTACGGACTACAATCCTTGGGTTTATCAACAACAACTGAATAGAGTACAACTCTACAAGAGCACTAGATCTATATGCAAGACTCATCTTACACCCTCAACATCAACTGAGATGAGGCAACAATCCTCAACAACTATCAATCTGTCAACAAGTACGCGACCTATCAGTAGTGCAACCCACATGTGAATGTGCCCTGGCTCACTACAGCCCGCATGTGAACGCGGCCAGTGTATAATGTAACAAGCGTATACTCTTGAGCAACCATGGTTTTTCTTTGCTTCACATGCTCAGATCCTTTGCAACCTGCAATCACTTTCTCTTCTGTCTTCCACTGTCCAAACTGACCCACAGCCAGTCACAACACATCCAAGCTCTCCAATAGCTTGCTCATGCTCCACAATAAATCAATATTAATGCTATCTCAATCATGTATAAACAACAAGTATACCATAACAATCATGTCACTGCTGAATCACAAGAGTGATGCTCACTCCATCCATCAAATCAACCAAATTGAGCCACATCATAGAAGCCATACCAAGAATTTTCTAATCATTCACAACATATCAAATAATAGCAACTATCAAGACAATAATGTAACCATAACAATGCCTTGGTGATAGATCTGAGGCCATAGAATGCAGATATGGAACCTGCCTCATCATCCAAGAGCTTGGCACCAGCTCAAACACAAATCTCCATGATTTTATTGAGTCCACGCTCTCTGTACACAGTCAGCCAATGTGTACGCTCACCCTATACATAGCCATCCCATGTGTACACGCACCCTATAAACAGACAACCTGCATGGGCATCAGAAAATAGGGTTTTCTATGACTCCAAGACTTTCACCGTCAAGATCTCCAACATTGCCGAAACTTTGATGCATCCATGAGATCCTCCTCTCCCTCTCTTCCTCAGAATAGATCTTCAATCATGTTCAAGAGATCCAAACCAATAAGATTCTCTCACAATAATCACTCCATCAATACTCCAAAGGATATTACCAATAATCTCTTCATTGATTCACAAAAAGGATTCTTACCAAAATGTGCATTTTACAAGAGATCCTAGCTTCTTATTTATACTTTCATATTCTAGGTCACTTAACCCATTTTTAGGTTACTTAACCCATTTCTTGGTCACTTAACCTATTTTCCTTATTTTAGGGTTAACCACTTTCCATGAATAGAAAGTTCTCCAATACTTTATCATTTAAATATTCCTTCTTGATTTTGTCACTTAATTTATCATTTAAATAATGATATCTTCTTTTCAAGAACTTTTACTTCTTNTATGGGGGTCCTCCAACTTCATAAGACCATAACTCTCAAACCGTGAGGAGTTATGTGACATTCCACATACCACCGGATATGGCATGTCAAGCACTATCCATCTAGGATAGTTTCACCAATAACTTCACTAATCTTCATCTCATTATTCCACATACAACCATGGTTCCTCCAACCATTCTTCTAGGATAACTCATTCCATAAAGCATCTTCCCGTGAGGGCTTTCACCATAGGGGGACCACTTTGGAGTTCATCCATTTGTGCACCTTATCAACCATGATAAGACACTAATGATTCATCTTTGCATCGATTGGTTTTCATTTGGACATATATCATTCTCATCAAGGGCATCATATCAATCAATTATTTGACATCAATCAATGAAATCAATCAAACCAAATCATTTACATCAATGACATATGAT
>JASDQU010102986.1:300327-315766 GCA_032191745.1 Picea mariana
CTGCAATCCACGGATGTGTGTCTCCCTCTGATATTACAGTTGTAATCCCTTCGGGTCTTCAGGCTTCAGACTTTTCAGTTCTCAACTTTCTCTTCCCCTCAAAGTGTGCAGACTTTTGCCGCGTGTCCCCTTGAATCGGACGGTTGATATTTACTTTGGGACTTTACCCAAAGTCCACGGATTTGCACCATGTCTCACCCTAAATCTGATGGCTATGGATTACTTTGGGTCTTTACCCAGAGTCTACAGATTCACACCACCTGTCCTCTAGATCTGACGGTTGAGATTCACTTCGGCCCTCCAGTTCTCTGGGATTTGGCAGTTTCAATTCTCAACTGAAAATCATCGAAGTGATTTTCCCCAGAGTTCACGATCCGTCGCCACGTGTCCCTCTAGATCTGACGGTCCAGATCTCCTCTGGCTCTCCAGGCTTCGGGAATTTCAACTCTCAACTGAAACTATCGAAGTGATTTCCCCAGAGTTATTGATCTGCTGACACATATCTCTTGGTGATCAATAGTCAGGATCGACTTCGGTTATTTCACCTCCTCCTGTCCCACTAGAGCCATGGATCTTGCGCCACTTGTCCTCCTTGATGATGGGCGGTCCCAATTTACTTTGGGACTTCAGAACTTTAGTAAGTTCACTCTCCTATGTGTGAAAAGCGCTAAAGCTCGTGCAACTTACTTTGATCAGACAATTGTTGGTCTTTTTCACTGTGATACAATGGATGTTATTGCTCCTCCTCCTGAGCTTCTGATTTCTTCCGAATTATAATATTTTCTAAGTGTTCAAAGGCTTTGACCTTTGCTCCTCCTACGAGTCTATCTCTTGGGCCTTGTCTACACTTTTGAAAAGTGATATATCTTCTAAGCTTGACCTCCTTGAAGATTTAGATTTCCCACCCACTCCTTACATTGCTGGGATTTCGATAACTCAGTTCGAAGGATTTCTTGAAAATAAATTCTTCCCGTACTCCTTGCATTCCTCTGTTCTGGTTATTCGACGCTTGGTCACTCCTTGACGTTGCACACTCCTTGCACCTGGCCTAAGTTCCCTTTGTTCTCTCTGAACTCCTATGAGTCAATCCGAGAATCTATCGATGCACTCCTTGCATATGAGTTTTAGAAGAGAAACAACTAAAACTTATCCAGTTTTGTCACAGAATCATACAATCAACTCTTAAAAATCATACATGCATGAAATGAAATAAATCACACACATATAACGTAACATTCATTCAATCACACATCAAATGAACACAGTCTGAAGAATTTGGAAAATTCTGTCTATTATATTCATTCATGAAACAAATTACATAATATTGCAATTCTTCACTGCGTCTTTCTTCTACTCTATTATGCCTCTACTTATCTCTATCTCTCTATCTGTATATATATTACAATAGAACAACAAAATATCTAAGCACTAGCTCCCCGATCTCTCTCTGTCCTGTCTGTAACCTATCCTATCAGGTCTTAGCGGTTACCTACCTTATCATATTACAATAACTATCAGTTATTTCCAGATAAGAACCAACACTCTATATCTGCAACTCCTTATAGTCGTATAATAATTTTACAAACAAGATATATTAAAAAACGTTGTTTCCAAAATATCTCAACAACTCAATTTACTCAAAGTTAAATGTTGATTTGAAATTCTTCCATATGGATATGTCATATCTCTGCCTCCATGCTTGCGTATTTGACTTTGAAGGTGATACTCCTGCATCAATGTGTCAAGAAAAGAGAGGTGCCACATGTCACTTGAAAACGTGTGAATTATCCAACGGAAATGTAAAAAATAAGTGACATGTGTCAGCCCAAAGAAAAAGACACGTGTTCCATGATGTGTCCGTAAGTCCTTTAGTATTTATCGTGTGTGTCTATTTTCAGGCTTCAGAGTTTCAGGGTTTTTGTTGTTTGGATTCGTTGGAATACCCGAAGCGTGAAGCTCTGAAGTGACTATTACATTTTTTCTTTAAAACTCAGGCAACTTCTAGACTTTGGAGATCATTAGGACCATTAGATCAAATTAGATTAACTCATCAATGATCAATATTGTGAGTGCCTTATTGACATATAACAACCAGTGGATTTATCTTAAAACTTAAAGACAATTATCTAATTTTTTTTTTTGCTTTTTTGGAAAAAGAAAAATTCTAAGAGGTAAAAACTAAAGTTCAAAAGCTCAAAATTATTCGTGTTCCAACATAGGCTCCATCTGGGGATTGTGGCTCCCTATGAGGCACGCAATAACCATAGACCAAGTGCCTTTATTGGGTCAATGGAGTCATTATTGCTTTTTGAAAACATTTTCTAGCTTATTTAAGAATTAATCACATAGAAAAAATGAGCTTAACCAAGTCCAAAAATCTCCAAAACATACTTAATGATTGATCTCAAGTTAGGCTACTAAAAATTTCTTTTTCTTAAAATTTATTTCATAATTGTTTAAGATAATCAAAATAATTTTAACTAAAATATCAGGGTTCGACCGACTTTGTTCGCTTCAAGGTTAAGAAGATGTAACATATTTATTTAGGGGATCCCTAGTTGGTTCAGGATGTAAATATCACTGGAGAGAGAACTAGATTACATAGTATGATATGTAGATACGTAAGACAACCTTACAAATATCATAGATATTGCTTCACTGCGAACGATCCTATTTAGTACCCCGGTGAAGTTATCTACTTCTCCCATTGAATTTCCTTTCACCACTTCGATTAACACTTTTGCATTTTGTTGAGATGAGGTCTATCGATATAGAAATTTCCTTTCATCATCTCTTTTGGACAAGATGGGGGAAATCAATTTATGAATTTCCTTTCACCATTTGTCTTGTATTTTAATATTTTGAAGTGGGGGCAATCAATTTGTATGTAATATACAAGGGATGATATCTGTTTAAAATCTTTAGACTAAAAAGGAGGTTTGTCAACAATTTTAAGAATAGTCTGAAACTAACTTTCTTCCAATTTTCAATACACCTTCTCCTGTAGGGGAAAACTTTTGGGAAATTTAATCTTTTCAGGGATAAACCTTGAGAAAATTTGTCAGTTTAAAATCTGATATCAGAGATAAATTGTTAGGATTAGCCTAGACATACTTTTTCAATTAAAATCAAAGGAACGTAAAAAAAATCTGCTAATATTGTTTTGAAAATATGCTTTTGATTTTTCAGAGTCAGGTTGAGTCTATTTATTTCTATGAATACTAAAAGGATGAGAAAGGAGAAATAAAATATGAAATGAATAAAAATTCGAGGATAGGTAAAAATAACCAAACCAAAGATTAGGAGGGTCTGAAACAAAATGTCTTAATCCCACACAATTTCCTGTCTTCAAGTCATATTTCCTTCGAGTTCATTTATTATTTTTTTAGTCTTTTTTTTTATTCTTATTTCAGAGATGGCTTTAGAATTTATCTACAGGACACTTCAAGTTATAATTTTACACATCTCTAATTTTTAGGTTAGGTGATAATATCGTCGTGAGAAAATATTTCCTTCTTATTCATTTCAAAAAGAATTCTTTAAATTTTATTTGGACTATAAGAAGAGTAGGGGATAATACCTTATCTTCCTTTTGAATTTTTCATCAAGGAAAATTATTTAATTATCACTTACTTTTATGCTCGAAAGTCGAATGTCGAGTTTTTATTTATCCTCATCTTCTGTTTAACAAGATCTATTTTGCAAAGGAATGAAATACAAAAAATCAGATAATCCCGTAGAATAGAGATGGTATGTGATACAGATGTTTTTATTTTTTCATTTTAATGATGTCAAGAAATCATAAATTTATTGAAAATATTTACAACACATGATCAAATGACTCAAAAATAAAAGGAAAAGAAAAAATTAAAAATTAAAATGTCAATGTCAATCCAATCCGATATATACAATGGAAATCTAAAAAGTGATTACTGCATGAAATGTTTTAAATAATGTCCATTGATAGTAGCATCAAGAATTTCTCCATTAAGATTTTCCAGTGAAAATGAGTTGTTTCCCTCAGCAACTATGATTTTAAAAGGTCTGAACTAGAGATGATCGAATTTTACATGTTTCCCTGCATCTTCTTTTCTAGCTTCCCATTTTAAAACAAAATCACCAGGAAGAAACCCCCTGTTTTAATCTTTTTTATCAAAAAGGGCTTTCATATTATCCTGGTATTTTTGGAGCTTATCATCCACTTCTACTATGTTATGCTGAAATTCGATGATTTGATTTATTCTTCTCGTAACATCATTTGGCTCTTTGTTTTCATCCTGCCAAAGTTTCATTATAGGAATAACAATATTAATAGGAAGAATAACATTAGTACCATAAACTAATTATAAATGAGACATACCTATAGATTTCTTGGTGAAAATTCAGTTTGCCCATAAGGCATATTTTAAGTGTATATGCCAAGATTTATTTATTTATTGTCAAACATTTCTTGATTATAGTCATCAAACTCTTGTTAGATGATTCATCTAACCCATTTCCCTTAGGATGATAACCTGTAGAATGACCTAAAATAATGTTGTATTTGTGACAGAAATTGATCATTGCTAAAGACTTAAAATCCTGAGCATTATCAATAACTATTTTCCTAGGACAACCAAATCATGCTAGGATGTTTTCTTCCAAAATTTTTATCACTACTGAATCTGTAGCAATCCGAGTTGGAATGGCTTCAACCCACTTTGTAAAGTAGTCAGTAGCAGTTATAATCCATCTATGTTGAGCACTTGATTGTGGATACATTTCTCCAATGAATTCTAGGCCCCATTGTTGGAAAGGATCTTCATATTTTACTGGAATTAAAGGTAGGGTAGGAAGATTTTGCTTACCAGAAAACAATTGGCATGAATTGCAAGCTCCGACCCTTTCATTTACATCAGTAAATAATTTTGGCCAATAATATCCAGGCCTCAAGACTTTGTAAGTTGTTTCCCTCCAGGCATGATTTCCTCCACATACTCCTTCACGAAATTCGTCAATGACACCTTTTGTTTAAGATTCTATCAGGCAATGTAATAAGAAACCCAAAGGGTATTTCCAGTATAACTTGCCATATATAATGAAATACTTAATTTTATGTAGCTTTAAAGTTATTTCTTTAGAAGGAGTCATGTCATTTGTGCATTGAAGAGTAAGGAGGTATGTAACAATATCATTGTACCAAGAAGAGGAGGAATACTTATCCTCAATTTGAATTATAGGTTCTTGATCATCAATTTCCTCTATATCTAGAAGAGAATCCTCTGATTCAAAGTTATTTATTCCAAGTGCTCTGAAATTTGATTATGATAACAACCTTTCCATACCTTGACCTTACACTAGTTTGGTTGGTTTCACTTCTAAATGAAACTCTTGAATCCTAGCTAATTATTTACCTCTTCTTCCATCACTGTTTGGCTGAAGCAGGATATATTTAGTTGAATTTGTTGGTACATAAGCAATTATTTTGGACTACAAGACATATGTTCTGAAAGACTTGAGAGCCTTAACCATCACATAAGCTTGTTTTTCGAGAATATCATATCTTAGCTCTGCATCTCTGAGGATTTTGCTGAAAAAGGCTATTGGTTGTTCGAATCCTTCTTCGTTCTTCTGAATAAGAACTACTACAACAATATGCTCAGAAGCAAAGGAGAAGATTAAGAATTCTCTTGTATATTCAGGTCTTACCAATACCTGCTTCTCTTATGGCTTTCTTAACATGATCGAAAAATGATTTGTCTTATGTAGTCCATTTTACTTCGCTGTCCTTTTTTTAGCATATCTGTAATAAATTTAATTATTTCAACAAATTTAGGGACAAATATCCTTAAAAAATTGATCTTGCCTAAAAACAATTGACTCTCGTTTCTATTTATAGGAATATTAATCAGTTTAATAGCCTCAACGCATTTAGGATCAACCTTAATTCCATCTTTTGAAACTATATGACCTAAAAGTTTACCTTATTGCATGACAAAGTGTGATTTTTTGGGATTAAGAGGCAAACCAAATTTTCTTCATTTTTCAAAAGTTTGTTTGAAATGTTCCACATCAGAATTGGAAAAAAATGTCAGGTCGTCTAGATAAATAACAACAAACTTATCTCTCTCACCAACGAATGCGATATCCATTGCTATCTGGAAAGTTTCTCATGTGTTCATTAAACCAAAAGGAATTTTATCATACATGAAAGTTCCCCATGGAGTAGTAAATGTAGTATTTTCTCTATCATCTTTATGAACAACAATATGGTTATATCCTGAGAAACCATCAATCATGGAAATTCTGTTAGCCCTTACTACCTTCTCTAAAACATGGTCCATTTTTGGGAGTGGGTAGTTATCTTTAAGAGAAGACCGATTTAGGTTCCTAAAATCAACACAGAGTCTTATCTCACTATTTTTCTTCCTAACAGGGACCAAATTGGCCACCCATTTAAAGTATTTGAGGGGAACAATGATTTTTTCATTAAGAATTTTTTTAACTTCATTTTCTATAACTAGTAGAAGAATTGGATTTATTTGTCTAAGATTCTGCTTGAAAGGCTTAATACCATGTTTTAAGGGAATCTTGTGCTCAATAACAGAATTATCATAAGTTTTTAAATCATCATAAGACCATGCAAAAACATCTTTATACTGTTTAACTCAACATATTTACTCTTTATTTGAGTCAGAAGATATTTAGAAATTTTGACATTCTTGGGATTTTCATTTGTTCCTACGGTACAATCTTCAACCTCTTCAGGTTGAGGTCGCAAAGTAGACTTTAAAGGTATATCATATTGGTTAAATAACCTTTCCATATGGATAAGACCTCTGGGAATCTATTTTTTTTTTAAGTAAGAGAATGCAGTGATTTGCAATTTTTTCTTGAAACTTCTTTGGATTTTCTCCTTCCTGCATAATCCAAGCAGGATCATTCTGATTTTCTTGATCTACGTGGGTCTCAAAAAAATCATATACTATTTCCATGAACTGCTTGATTTGTTCATCGTATTCAAATACTTACAAGTGTTTAAAATTGTCTGGAATTGAAGGTCTATGTTTCATCTCAATATGATACTTCAACTTCAAAATAGTAGGTAGTACGAAAGTTGCAGCAAATTTGGCTTAAAGAATCAACTTGTTGATTTTGCATTATGGGAATAGAGTGTATATTAAAAGACGAGAAGAGATTCTCTATTATATCCCAGGAACAATGTCTATACGATCCCAATGTCAGATGCTTAGCTTGATATTTTGTTTTATTTATTTTACAATGAGCTCGACATCACCATAAACTATCGAATGTTCGATTTTTAATTTTCTTGCAGCTTCTAATCCTAAAACTAAAGCTTCATTCTCACAGACATTATTGGTATAATAAAACTCTCATTGTAATCTATAAGAGAAAGGAATAACATACACATGCCTTGGTGCCACAAATAAAACTCCAGCTCCTGCTCCTTCACAGGATGAAGCACCATCAAAAACAAATTTCCACATCCCTTTAACATTTATATTTTTCTTTGAGAATTTTGTTTTTTGATTTTCTTCTTCTATACATTATTCAAAATCATCATCTATAGATAATACACAATTTCCTAAATCTTGATCAACAACATATAATGGGTAGTTATTAGGGTTTTGAGGGTCACTTATAGTATACACCAATCTAGTTTCTTTGTACAATCGAGTAAACTGTCCACCAAAAATTGGAATCATAGCATATGTCATGTCTAATTGAACTGATCCTCCTAGCTTGGCACTCCAAGATCTAGATAGAAGCATGCCATACTTGGCAGGAATTTCAGAAACAACCACATCCATAAGAATACTTTTCACAGGAACCTGAGCAAGATTTACAACTAAATCTTTAATCATACCCAGACACTTAACCTTTCTATAATCAATTGAGTATAAATCTTTATAAGGTCCGGTAAATTCAAGGACCAATTTTTCCATGATAATATTAGACATTAAATTATGTGAAGCTACTGAGTCTAGCATGCAATTGTGAAGTAAATGATCGTGCACAACCAATGTAATATAGAAAGGAGCAACAAAATCTTTAACATTTTCAATGTGTGGTCCAAACATGATTGTAGTTCTTTCATCTTGCAAATTGATAACATCAGCTTGACATTTAGCATCAGAAAAATTTATTACTTTAGCGATTTGTTTTTTATAGATTGGGTTCCTAGCAAGTTCGACCAGAGGCATTGGAATTTCAATTTTATTAAGTTCATTTTCTAAATTGAAGGTCTCGATTTTTTTTTTCACTCTCCTTGGTCTAAATTTCATCTTTTGTATTTTCTAGCTTCTAAGTCTATGCTTCTTTTGTTTCAAATTTATTTGCTAGAGAAACTTGCATTTCAGTTGATGGTTTTGTGATTGCTGCTTCATTTTCTTTATTTCGTAATAAAATATTTTTTGTTGGAATATTTGTAGAAGTTTTTTCTCTTGGACTGAAATCATATCTATGTTGAAGCTTGACAATTATTGAATCAGTGAGACCTATGTATGTAGAGTATCCCAAAGTGTTGATAGTTACATCATCATTAAACATATATTCCAAATTGAAGGATTTCTCATAATTCTGTTTGGCTAGGTGAGGCTGGAGATCATCATCCCTGAGGTTGTTTAGATATTCATCTAACTCATCAAAATCTTGCACCTCATCTCTCTGTATGTAATTCTCAGTTTTAAAAGGATCTTGAATCTTTTGTTCCTCATTTTTTATTTCCTTTGTTGTATTTAAGGATTAGGATTTCTCCTGAATTGATTTCTAACATATGGATCAGGTTTGGCTTGTTCCATTTCCATCTTGGACATTTTGTTCGATAAATATTTAATAATTTTAGCCATCTCATCCATTTTTTCTTCTGCAGATTTTCCAGATTCAAAGGGCCCTGCATGTTCTTTAAAAATCATGGGTTCTCTTGTTCCCATCTCAAATTTAGTTTTCAACTTCCCAGATGCCATCATATTTGATTATATCTCTATAGCATCATCTTGCATGTCTGCTAAAGTGGTGGATCTTATTTCTCTCAAAAGGAGAGTGAAATCATAATCAATTACTCCTGCAAAAGTGATTTTTTCATCTGGTTGGGAAGGTTTAACTTCAGTCGGGATTTTATGATACAACTTATTAAACCTTTGAATGAACTCTAGGGATTATTCTAATGTCTTCTTTCTCAAGGCTCCAAATTCAGTTAAGTAATAAAGATGATCTTTTTTCTCACCCCATTTCCTTATAAAGGAAGCTTCCAGATCATTATATAATGGTATAGAACATACTGGAAGTCCTCTGAACCAAGTTATTACCTTTCCTTCAAAGGTTTCTACTAACATTCTTGTGTAAACATCCTCGTGTTCAATACCAATTATATCAACAAATTGATCGAAATAGTTTATATGCTCTCTTGCTATTAAATCTCCTTCTCCCGTGAATTTAGGGAGACTCTTCATGTAATTTTCGGGTAAATCATGTAGGACAATAGGAAGAACTAAGGGATCATATCTAGAAGCTACCTTGGAAAATATCCTATGGGGTTGATCTTTTCCACCATCCCCTGCACCTCCAACACCAACACTTATAGCACCAACACCTCCAACACCGTCCATTGAAAGTCTAGGAGACAGAACTTGAGGACTAAAAAGAAGATTATCAAAAACTTAAAAAGGATAACCTACTGATCTTTTGACTACTTCAGGATGGTGTGAATGAAGTTCAGGAAAATGATCGTGAAAGATGGAATATCTAGATGAGGGAAAAATGGAAAACTTGAGCTTGGTTCCTTAGATTTACCCAATGTATAGGTGAGAGAAGGATTAGGTGATGAATCTGAGTATAAAAAATAATTTACAGGGTTTTTGGAAACAAAACCTTTTACTTTGGGAAGAGAAAGAATTAGCTATGTACTAATGATAGTAGGGATTGAAATGGATTCTTTATTTTCACTAGTAAAAGTATCTATCAATGAAATAGGGATGGTCTAATTAATCTCAAATTTTATTTCAGTAATAATTACTTCTAGAGTTTCTAGTTTAATTTCAGACTTACTTGTTGATGTTTCTGCATAATGAACTTGTTTAAATCTTTCTTTAAGACTTAGTTCTTTAGCAGGAATCTTAACATTAAATTGCATAACTCTAGGTTGACAGAACTTACCTGTTGATGCAGAATTTTGTCTAAGATATCCCTTCAGTTTCAACAATTTTTCGATATCTGAAAATGGCGTAGTATTCTTTTTGTATGGGTTTTTCTTGGTATTCTTTTGACTGAAGACCATCTTTTCCAACAATATATTCACTAGGTTGAAAATGAATCTTTTCATGTATTCAATCTTTGTTCACCATCAAAGACCAAAATTTAACTTTGTCATTTTCCTAGGGAAAAGTGATTTCGTTTTTCTGTCCCCAACAATGACGCCAAAAAGATGTTGTTCTTGAGATTGACTCTAAGGCTCAAAGAATATGTCAAGCATCAAAAATTTAAAATGAAGTATTTTTATAAGTGTTTTTTCTACCTTCATTTTTCTGAGAAATAATATTTAAATGAAATTAATGTTAAGACAATATAGAGATTGTATCTCGATATCTGAGTCGCAATTATAATGTCAAATGGCATAGAAAAAATTCAAAAGTTGTTAAAACAAATTCAGGTATCAATTACAGATAAGTCTCACCTTGTTTGCAGTAGAAGATGCACCCTTGAGAGGAGATAAAAATGCAATCATTCACATAGGTCACAAGTCTTTTTTAACTCACAGTAATAATAGAGGAAAATTCATTACTGAATGAACTTATGATATATGCTGATCACAGTAGATGTAATACTAAATTGTAATCATTCACTCTTCAATAAATACAAAAATAAATTCAAAGAGATGGAAACACATAGGAAACACATAACTCAAATTGATTGAAACTTAGAATCTCTGTCTGCACTTGCATTAATATTCAAAAAAGTTTTCTCTTTTACAATCAACAAGAAGAAGCCTCGAATAGATCTGAAATATATCTATTTATAAAAAACATGTTTCAATTGAAAAACCCTTTGACTCCCCACAATATATTCCCGAAGGTAGAATACAATACGAATCAAATAACAACATGCAACTATTGTTGAGTTTTGATTTGATGTGTTGGCGCTTCATTTGTCCCTTTGTTTGCTCGCAAATGCATTCATTTTCCTTTGTTATTTTAACTGGGTACACATGTCCATTAATGCCACCACAATCATTGGCTTACTGTCTTGGCCATCTGATTTTGTTTCCATCTGTCTCATTGAATACGTTTACTGGGATAAAGAACTGTAGTTGAAGATATGNCAGGGTTCTAATGGTCCAATGTCAAATAATAATCTAATAACACAAATTACCAGAAGTCCCTTTATACTTTTCTATTTTGTGGGGGCACGAAGAAGTGGTTTTGAGGTAACCCACCTTTCATCCCACAATACACCTGGTGATGCCATGTACCCCCGAGAGAAAACCACAGTTTAAATTGTGGGATCGCCCTTCGAAATTAAACCCTGTGCAACTTCGTTCCCCGCAATCACGATCGATCATTGATCTCATGATCCATGATACTTTAGACTTGATCATCTTGGCACTTCTACCAGATTTAGCCCTTCTTTGACATATTTGGTCCCTTTCCTAGTTTATCAGGCTTCCGAACCCATTTAGCGTTCTGCTAGATTCTGAAATTTTCTCCATCAAGATTCCTTGCAACTTTTCGTGGCGTCACAATCCTCAAGGAAATAAAATTATCCGTCCTGTAACAAGAGAATTTTGTAATCTCTTTACTGAATAAAAAACTGTTAATTGCAAATGGTAAAATAACTTTGAAATTCAAAGGGTTTTATTCACAAAGTCTATCAGTCTTCGTATAACTCTACTGAAGAAGAACTTAATGGAATTTATTACCTGACAAATCACAATAATTATTCAAAATGTTAACTTAAGCCAATCATAAACATCATTAACAATTCGAAAGTTCAACGTTCAGAGGCTTTGAATGTAAGAGGGAAAAAATCTCCCAAAGGCCGAATTCATGGAGAATTTTAATCTCTTATTAATCACTTTTATGTTTTAATTAACGATGTTTTAAACATTGGGTTATCCTTAAGTACTTCAGCAGTTCGGTGTTCGAAGGTTTTGGATGTAGCATGATAAAAGACTCCTGAAGTCCGAAACTGCAGAGCGATTAATTAATACTTAATCGTGATTAACCTCATTTATTAAATGTTTTATTAACTCCTTTTTACTTTTTTGTAATGTCCAACACTTCAACACTTTGATACTTCGATGGTTTGTGAACTCAGTCTTTGTTAAAACCTTCGAAGGGAAATATCCTGGGATGATGTGGCACAGATGATGTCATTGTTGATGGCTTGTCAAGAAAAGAGAGGTTCCACATGTCACTTGAAAACGTGTGAATTATCCAACACAAATGTCAAAAATAAGTGCCATGTGTTAGCCCAAAGAAAAAGACACGTGTCCCATGATGCATCCGCAAGTCATTTATGATTTATTGTGAGTGTCTATCTTCGGGCTTCATAGTTTCAGGGTTTTTATTGTTTGGATTAGTTGGAATAATCGAAGTGCGAAGCTCCGAAGTGATCGTTAAAGGTTTTCTTTAAAACTCAGGGCAACTTATAGACTTTGAAGATCATTAGGACCGTTAGATCAAATTATGTTAACTTATCAATGATCGATATTGTGAGTGCCTTATTGATAGATAACAACCAATAGATTTATTTTAAAACTAAAAGGAAATTCTCTAAGTTTTTTTTTCTTTTTTGGAAAAAAAAAAATATTTCTAAGAGGTAAAAAATAAAGTTCAAAAGCTCAAAATTATTCGTGTTCCAACAGTTAGCGTGTTTCATATTTAGGGTGATATTTGCATCTGGATAACATGTCTCCCCATAGGAGACTGTTATTTCATTTGCAATGCCTTTGAATTGAGTTCCCCATTATATTCTATCTATTTTGACTCAGAACCCCCCTCCCCATCAAGGGGTGTTGGTACATCCAGTTTTGGACCCACTTCCAAATATTTAGGTCCTACATCCTCTTATATACCAATTTCGACCATGGTTGGAGCTAATCCTGGACCAAATTCCAACCAACCTTCTCTTCCCTTTATGGTAGGTTTAAATCTCCCCGATCTAAAAAAATTGATTAATGATCCCATCCACCATGATCCCAATTTGCCCAATATGAAAAATAAAATTCCCTATGAAATCAACAAGTTTGAGGGTAATCTAAGAGTGGATCCTTCCAACCATATCATTTCCTTTCATATTTAGTGTTATTCCAATTCCATAACCGGGGATTTGATTAGGTTATGACTATTTCAATGCATTTTGATAAGTTTTTTCGTCAAATGGTACATAGACCAATGTGTTAATACCCATATAACTTTGATTCCATAGCCAAGGTTTTCCTCACCTTCTTCCATCTTCCAATCTTCCATGACATAAGGATATAAACCTTAACCAATTTTTTCCAAACCACTGCCACTCACATATCATATCACATCCATGAGTGGCGTAGATGGCATAGCTTATGCAAATCCAATATTAGTGATTATTTCCTCACATATTGGTTCTCGAAGCCTTTTATTCCTCCCATTGCCAAGGATGTAGTCATGACTTTTCCTACGAATGTGGAAGAAGCTATCCAAAAATCCTAGCAATCTGATTTGATCTATGCCTAATCAAGATATCTATACACCATCCTTCTTGATTCCTCTCTCTCTCACTTAGTTGACTTGTCTTCACCAGAGGCATCCCATGCAACCGATGGCCTTATCAGATGAATGTCTTATACCTATCCACACCCTGATCCTTCCGAACCTAGTGGATATATTAACCCTTTAGAATATTTGATACCTAGTCTACATGTTGCATGCATTACATATATGACAGAAATAAGTGTAGTACAAGAAAGATTGTCTCAACTCATGGAACCAGAAGAGGATAGGATTATGGTTGGTTTCCATCAGAAGTACAAAAATCCAAAGACAAATATTGGCATGATAGACACATTAAAAAAAAAAATTTGAAGGAAGGAGATCTGGTTCTCCTCTATGATATAAAATACCTACAACACCTAGGAAAATTTAGAATGCATTAGCTAGGGCCATATGAGATAAAATCTATCATATATGGAGGTGTTGTGTAGTTTCAGGATTTAGTAGGCAAAGGCATTCAAGGATTGGTTAATGGAAGTCAATTGAAATTGTATAGGGACAGTTGACCCAATAACCCTTAGTAGTTACAGTGCATAAAATTACAATTGTACATAGTGTATATAGTAGGAGATAAAAGAAAAGGGGAAAAACAAATAGAAAAATAAGAAGAATACAAAAATATGAAGTATATGGATAAGTGTTGAGCATGCAGTTATATAATACAATGCACAAAAGATAGTAATTGGTATGGAAGAACATGAATACAATGTGCACCAAAGAAATGTGACCAGGCAGAAAAAGGAGCGTATTGACATAGAAAACAGTCGGAAAAATAAAAAGCAGTGATCAAAAGATTGTGGCGGGATAAGGGAATTTATGGCATGACCTATAAACAAGAAAACATGAAGAAAAAAGACTCATTGTGACTTTTTGAAATCTAGGTCCAAGGGAGAAAAATCAATACGAGCGGGTGATTCTGAGGTGTTCACCTACGATTCACAACAACCAGTTCATAATTTAGCATCATGGCACCCCCGAAGCTTGGAGATCCCATCTGTGTTGCAAAGAAAACATGAAGTTTCATGAAGTCTGAAGAAGACCTAGCAGCCGATGGAGAAAACCCTAATCAACCTGAAGGAATTTTGGATGTTGATGCCATTCCATCCCTAGTAATTGAACCAGTTAGTTAGACTATCATAGAAGAGAAAAACCCGACAACAAAAGAAATGGACATCAACCTGCAGAGTGACATACAAAACCCTAGCATAGAGAAAAAACTTATGCAGTAAACTAGGTTAGGTGAAACATTACCACATGAATAACTGAATGAGGAAGATGATGAACATAAAAATATGATGAGTCCAGGAAGCAGGCAGAAGAAGTGAAACTCCCTGCAGCAGAACAAGTGAAACAATCGAAGGAAAAAGTGTAGGTTCAAGACATTACAAACCAACAAAACACAGACATTGAGGAAGAACATGACAATGAGGAAGAGAATCAAGTAGAAATAATTGGGCCATCAGTTGGTAAGAAGAAGACAAGGGAAAAACTTGCTACACTAACAACACCACTCAAGCAGAAGGAACTCAGATTGTCACTGTCGCAGATACCTGAAGGAGTTAAAATACTTGGTGACATGTTAGGATGTATTTGTTTATACTAAGAGGGGGGTGAATTAGTATCAAGTACAATTTAAAACATTTTTCAACTTATAATTAAACCATTAAATTATATCCAATGAGAAATTAACAATG
>JASDQU010102986.1:327505-343772 GCA_032191745.1 Picea mariana
TCCTATTTTTTAGGGAAGGTGGAGGATCTCATGGATGGTTGAAATATTTACTCCTTAAAATCCTTGAGAGATATTTCCTCCCTAAAATCCTTAAAGAGATATTTTCTCCCTAAATATATTTCAGATCCATTTTTGGTGGATCTGATGAGTGATCCTCTCCATGGTGGTTAAGCCTCCAAATCCTATATAATGAGGGCTTTCCATGGAGATGAAGGAGGCATATTAGAGGTACCAAACCTATGGTCTTGGGAGAAATATTTAGGATGCAAAACCTATGATTTTGGGAGCTTTGTGCAAGGGATAGATGAGGAGGACTTGGAGAGGTTGTTGTGACTTCATCAATGGTTTGTAAGTATCTCTTTTGAGTTCTCATTAATACATATGCTTGGCATGTTTCCTTTAATTTTGTGTACATTTGCATGGGCTTGTCTCTTTGGATAAATCTAGTTTTAAACTAATCTTGGTAGAATAGGAAGTATGTTTTGTCTTTGTTGTTTATTGGATTGCAGAACTCGTTGAAGGACTTGAAGATCATGTTCAACCTGGACTTAGCGAGGACAAACTTCATAAAAAGGTACTCATAATTTCTTCCTCTTTTCCTTTGACTAGTTTAGCTACATTTAAAAGAATGTCAGTGTTCAAAGTTAGCATTCTTTTGTCTTGGTCATAGGGGTCTAATATCCAAGAGCACATTCACCTATCCGTAAGGGAATTTTCCTACAACAATATGTAGAATAGGTTTTGTTTGAGTCCATATAGTTTACCTTATAGGATATATAATTTTCTCTTTATACGATGGAGCTCATTGAGTTAGAACTTATTTGTTTTTTAGACAGACTTAAAAACCACTTGATGAACCACCTAATCACATAGTGTATGTTGTTTGATAATTATTATCTTAGTTCATCGCTTTATTATATTAGCCTTTTCATTATTGTTTTTCCTGAGATTGATTCTAAGGCTCAAACAATAATGTGAGGCATCAAATATTTAAAATGAAGTATTTTTATAAGTGTTTTTTCTACCTTTAATTTTCTAAGAAATAATCTTTAAATGAAATTAATGATAAGACAATACAGAGGTTGTATCTTGTTATCTGATTCACAACTATAATGTAAAACGACGTAGAAAAGATTCACAAAACTGTGAAAACAAAGTCAAGTATCAATTATAGATAAGTCTCACCTTGTTTGCAATAGAAGAAAAGTAGAAGATGCACCCTTGAGAGGAGATAAAAATGCAGTCATTCACATAGGTTACAGGCCTTATTTTACTCACAGTAATAATAGAGGAAACATTGTTACTGAATGAACTTCTGATATATGATGATCACAGTAGATGTAATACTAAATTGTAATTGTTTACTCTTAAAGAACTACAGAAAGAAATTCAGAGAGATGGAAACACAGAGGAAACACATAACTCAAATTGAATGAAACTTAGAATCTATGTCTGCACTTGTATTAATATTCAAAAAAAAATTATCTTTTACATTTGGAAAGAAGCAACCTCAAATAGATATAAAATATATCTATTTATACAAAATTGTTTCAACTGAAAAAACCATGGACTTCCCACAACATCTTCCTAAAGGTAGAATACAATACGAATCAAATAAAAACATGCAACTATTGTTGAGTTTTGATTTGATGTGATTGTGCTTCATCTGTCCCTTTGTTTGCTCGCAGATGCATTCATTTTCCTTTGTTTTTTTAACCAAGTACACATGTCCATTAAGGCCACCACAATCATTGGCTTACTGTCTTCACCATATTATTCTATTGTCATATGTCTCTTCGAATACATTTACCGGGATAAATAATTGTAGTTGAAGATATGGGTGTGGTATTTGGATAAGTGTTGATTCAAGGTTCTAACGGTCCAACATCAAATAATAATCGAATAACATAAATGACATGAAGTCCCTTTATACTTTTCTATTTTATGGGGGTGTGAAGAAGTGGTTTTGAGGTAACCTGCCTTTCATCCCTCTATACACTTGGTGATGCCACGTACCCCCGAGAGAAAACCACGGCTTAAATTGTGGGACCTCCCTTCGAAATTAAACCCTACGCAACTTCATTCCCCGCAATCACTCTCGCTCATTGATCTCACGATCCACGATACTTTGGACTTGATCAACTTGGTGCTCCTGCTAGATTTACCCCTTCCCTAACATATTCGGTCCCTTTCCTAATTTATAAGGCTTCTGAACCGGTTTAGCGTTCTGCTAGATTCTGAAATTTTCTCCATCAATATTCCTTGCAAATTTTCATGGCGTCATAATCCTAAAGGAAATAAAATTAGCTACCATGTAACAAGAGAAGTTTGTAAGCTCTTTACTGAATAAAATTTTTTAATTGCAAATGGTAAAATAACTTTGAAATTCAAAGAGCTTTATTCAGAAAGTCTATCGATCTTCGTATATATATATTGACGAAGAACTTAATGGAATTTATTACCTAGAAAATCACAATAACTATTCAAATCATTAACTTAAGCCAATCATAAATGCCATTAACAATTCAACGGTTTGGCGTTCGGAGGCTTTGAATGTAAGAGGGAAGAAATCTCTCGAAGGATGAATTCACAAAGAATTTTAATCTCTTATTAATCACTTTTATGTTTTAATTAATCATGTTTTAAACATTGGGTTATCCTTAAGTACTTTGGTGGTTAGGTGTTCGGAGGTTTTGGATGTAGCATGATAGAAGACTCTTGAAGTCTAAAACTGCGGAGCGATTAATTAATACTTAATCATGATTAACCTTCGTTATTAAATGTTTTATTAACCCCTTTTTACTTTTTTGTAATGTCCAACACTTCGACACTTTGATACTTCAGTTGTTTGTGAACTTAGTATTTGTTAAAACCTCCAAAGGGAAATCTCTCGGGATGACATGGCAGAGATGATGTCATTATTGATGACATGTGATGCAGGAGCATCACCTTCAAAGTCAAAGACGCAGGCGTGGAGGCAGAGATATGACATATCCACATGGAAGAATTTCAAATCAACATCTAACTCAGAGTAAATCGAGTTGTTGAGATATTTTGGAAACAACGTTTTTTAATATATCTTGTTTGTAAAATTCTTATATGATTGTAAGGAGTTGCAGATATAGAGTGTTGTCTCTTATCTGGCAATAACTAATAGTTATTGTAATAGGAGAAGGTAGGTAACCGCTAAGACTTGATAGGATAGGTTGCAGACAGGACAGAGAGAGCTCGGGGAGCCAGTCCTTATATAGTTTGTTGTTGTATTGTAATAGATATACAGATAGAGAGATAGAGATTAGTAGATGCATATTAGAGTAGAAGAAAGACGCAGTGAAGAAATGCAATATTATGTAATTTGTTTCATGAATGAATAGAATAGACAGAATTGTCCAAATTCTTTGGACTGTGTTCATTTGATGTGTGATTGAATGAATGTTACATTCTGTGTGAGTGATTTAGTTCATTTCATTCATGTATGATTGTTAATATTTGATCGTATGAGGCTGTGATGAAACTGGATAAGTTTCAATTGTTTCTCTTCTAAAACTTGTATGCAAGGTGTGCATCTCGTACGCAAGGAGTGCGTTGACAGAGTCTCAGATTGACTCAAAGGAGTTCAGAGATAACAAAGGGAACTTAGGATAGGTGCAAGGAGTGCGCAGCATCAAGGAGTGACCAAGCGTCGAAGAACTAGAACAGAGGAACGAAAGGAGTGTGGGAAGAATTTGTTTTCAAGAAATCCTTCGAGCTAAGTTATCGAAATCCCAGGAATGTAAGGAGTGCGTGGGAAATTAAAATATTCAAGGAGTTCAAGATCATAAGAGATAGCACTTTTCAGAAGTGTAGATGAGGTCCAAGAGATAGAATCGTAGGAGGAGTAAAGGTTGAAGCCTTTGGACACTTAGAAAATCTTCTAAGTCGGAAGAAATTAGAAGCTCAGGAGGAGGAGCGACAACAACCGTTGGATCACAGTGCAGAGGACCAACAACTATCTGATCAAAGTAAGGTGCATGAGATTTAGCACTTTGCACACGCAGGAGAGTGGCCTTACTAAAGTTCTGAACTCTCAAAGTAAATTGGGACCGTTCATCATGAAGGAGGACAAGTGGTGCAAGATCCATGACTCCGAAAGTTCATGGACCAGGAGGAGGTGAAATAACCGAAGTCGATCCTGACCGTTTATCGCCAAGATATACGTGTCAACAGATCAGTAACTCCAGAGAAATCACTTCAAGAGTTTCAATTGAGATTTGAAACTCCCGAAGCCCGGAGAGTCGGAGGAGATCTGGACTGTAATATCTAGAGGGACACGTGGCGACAAATTGTGAACTCTAGGGAAAATCACTTCGAGGATTTTCAGTTGAGAATTGAAACTCTTGAAGCCCAGAGAGCCAGAGGGCTGAAGTGAATCTCAACCATCAGATCCAAAGGACATGTGGCATGAATCTGTAGACTCCGGGTAAAGACCCAAAGTAATCCATAGTCGTCAGATTTAGGGTGAGATGTGGTGCAAATCCATGGACTTCGGGTAAAGTACCGAATTAAATATCAACCGTTCAATTCAAAGGGACACGTGGTAGAAATCCACACACTTCGAGGGGAAGCGAAAGTTGAGAACTGAAAAGTCAGAAGCCCAAAGACCCGAAGGGATTACAGCCATCAGATCAGAGGGAGACATGTGTCAGTGGATTGTTAGCTCCGGATAAAAGAAATTGGGAAAAGCGTTGAGATTTGAGATTTTAGAAAAATGGAATCCAGAAATGATCAGAACCATTGGTTGAAGAGAGAATGTGGCAGAAGATATGTCATTACTGGAGAAAGCAAGTTTTGAGAGTTGAAAACTTTGAACGTTGAAGTCCCGAAGAAAATCAAATCCATCAATTTGAAATGGTTAGATCTGATCTAGAGGTTTGAAAGAGATAGATCTCAGACGTTAGTTCAGAAGCACCGTCAATATTGTGAGATTGATTTTCACCTTACATTGCGGGGATAGAAGGTGATCGAGATTTAAAAAGTTGAGGGCGGGCCACAATCAAGACCACGATATTGGTAAAAGGACACATGGTGGCTCAAGGTGAATTGCAGGGAAAAAAGTAGTTTGGTTCAAAACCACTCTTGGGCACACCTGCAATCACGTGTTTATGTGAGGTTATCTCCCAAGGTCACCTCAAGGAGGGGCTTATCGGAAAAGGAGCTAGAGCCCAAACTCTGATATTTTCGCAAGCGCGAAGGGGAAGTTCATGGATGTCATAGGACCTGTGCTAGAAAGCCGAAAGGGCCTATGTTTAGATACAAAACGAGACCATCAAGGTTTCAAAGAGTTGTTTGACTCAAGAATCGAAGATCCTTGACCGGGAGTAGAGGGGGCTACATCAGGTGGTATCAGAGCTAATATTGAGATTGTTTGCAAACAAAAGACACAGGAGAAAGGAGATAAATTGGTATCATTTTTGGTATCAAAGTATTGATTTCTATTTGTAGGAACCATAAGGCGACACAGTACAATCATGCCACCCAGAAGACGCAGAGAGAATCCAGAAATGGAAGGAGAAAAGAGGCGACTTGGGATGAGACTAGACACCTTGGAAACAACACAGAGGACAACACCAGACACTATAGATATCAGTGAAGATGAGAGCGAAGAGATAGATGTCAAAGAAAATGTAGCAGAGGATGCTGCACAAGACCACTTATTGAATTTTTTTTCAAGAATAGGATCTAGAGAAAGAATAGAGTTACAGATGTATGAAGGAAATTTAGAAGTGGAAGAATTGTTGGATTGGGTACGTGCTATGGAAAATTACTTCGATTACAAAGATATCGAAGAAGACAAGATGGTGAAGCATGAAGTAACAAGACTGAAAGGTCATGCAACACTATGGTGGGATGAATTGCAAGCTGAAAACAGGTGCAAGGGTAAGAAGAAAATTAAAAGCTGAGATAGAATGGTAGCCAAGCTGAAAGAAAAATTTATCCCAAAGGATTATCAAATCAATCTGTTAATAATATTGCAGAACCTGAGATAGAAAATATTATCAGTGAAGGAGTACACTGAGGAATTTTATAGACTAAACATCAGGGATGGACAGAAATAAAATGAAGATGAAAAACCCTCCAGGTATATCAATGCGATGAGATATGAAATACAAGACAAGATCAACATGATGTCTATTAGTAAAGTCGAGGATGCTTATCAAGCAGCCTTGAAAGATGAAGAGAAATTGGCCAGGAAACAAAGACAACTAAACAACGGAGGAAATTCAAGCAGAGGTAAGGGAACCAGTAGAGAGAAGTTCCAGAAACTGAAGCATGAAGTTGGAAAACAACATATTCACCCTGAGAAAGGTCGAATCTCTAAGGAAGGAAAACATGGAGGAAGAAGATATTTTTCCAGAGGACGAGGAGGAGCTAAAGGAGGTGAAGTTATATGTTATGCCTGTGGAAAACTAGGGCACAAGTATTGGGAATGTACCGAGAGAAATACAGAAGGAGGAGGAGAAGCACACATTTCTGAAGCACATAATCATGTGGAAGCAGAAGCAACAGAAGGAGGAAAGAACCTCATGATGAGAAGAAATATTCTTAAGCCAGAGAAGGAGGTAGAGGAACCAGTTCAACGAACAAGTCTGTTCAGAACTGCTTGCAAGACAAAAGACAGAGTTTTGAAGGTGATCATAGACAGTGGGAGCACTGACAATCTAGTATCCACAAAGATGGTGGAGAAACTGGATCTGAAGACAACTGCACATCCAAACCCATACAAGGTATCATGGTTGCATAAAGGACATCAAGTAATGGTAAGTCAACAATGCCATGTTGAATTTAAAATAGGAGGTTATAGGGCTGAAATATTATGTGATGAAATTCTTATGGATGTCTATCATATTTTATTGGGGAGACCATGGTAGTTTGACAGAAAAGTTATCCATGTTGGAAGAAGGAATACTTATACCCTAGAAAAGAATGGTAGGACACATATGTTGTTGCCAATAGAAGAGAAAGAGAAAAAGAGGGAAGCTAGTTCAATTACACTTCTCATGACTAGGAAGGAACTCTTAAATGAAGTCAAGAAAGAACAAGAAATGCAGTTTGTTGTAGTGAGGAAGCCTAGAGTTATCCTTACAAATACTTATGTGGAATATTTTCCTGAAGAAATCTAGGAACTGTTACAAAACTTTGCTAACATAGTAGTGGATGAGTTACCACACTTATTTCCACCCATTAGGAGTATAAGCCATCATATTGACCTTATTACAGGAGCTAGTTTACCAAACAAAGCAGGTTATAGGTTGACACGTAGAGAGAATGAGGAAGTCAAAAATCAAGTCCAGGAGTTATTGGATAAAGGTTTAGTCAGGGAAAGCCTAAGCCCATGTGCAATACCAATTGTATTCAGTCCAAAGAAGGATGGAGGATGAAGAATGTGTACAGATTCCAGAGCCATCAACAAGATCACCATTAGGTATAGATTCCCTTTGCCAAGGATGGATGATTTGATGGATTGTTTGAGTGGAGCAAGCTATTTTTCCAAGATAGACTTGAAGAGTGGATATCATCAAATAAGTATGAGAGAGGGAGATGAGTGGAAAACAACATTCAATACAAATGAAGGATTGTTTGAATGGTTGGTCATGCCATTTGGGTTGACAAATGCACCAAGCACATTTATGAGATTAATGAATGAAGTATTGAAAGACTTCATAGGAAAATTTGTCATAGTGTATCTGGATGACATAATAATATTTAGTAAGATAGAGGGAGAACACTTAAGACATCTGACATCGGTCATGGAAAGGTTGCAGCAATAAAAATTGCTGATAAATCAGAAGAAAAGATCTTTTATGAAGAAATAACTCATATACTTGGGTTTTGTGATCTCTTCAAATGAATTGAAGATGGATCCATAGAAATTGAGAGCAATAAAAGAATAGCCATCGCCATGAAGCATATTTGAGGTAAGAAGTTTTCATGGGTTAGCAATTTTTTATAGAAATTTTATCAGAAATTCCAGTGGTATGTGTACACCCATCCTAGACACTGTGAAGAAGAAACATAAGTCTTTTAATTGGACAGAGGAAGATGAAACAAGTTTCAAAGTGTTGAAGGAGAAGATCATAGAACAACCAATTCTGGTTTTACCAGATTTTGGAAAAACGTTTCAAGTGAGATGTGATGCAAGTGGATTAGCTATTGGGGCAGTCTTGAGTCAAGATAATAGGCCAGCTGCTTATTTTAGTGAGAAGATGAATGGCACCAAGAAGAAGCATTCCACATATGACAAAGAATTTTATGCAGTGATTCAAGCTTTGAATAATTGGAGGAACTATCTAATTCCTAAAGAATTTGTCTTGTACATTGATAATCAAGCTTTGCAGTTTATTACTAGGCAAGAAAAGTTGAATCAGAGCCATGATAAATGGGTAGAATTTATGCAAAATTTTACTTTTGTTATTAAACATATTGTGGGAACTGCTAAAAAAGTTGCAAATGCTTTGAGCAGGAGGAGTTTAATTGTACAGGAATTCCAAGTGGAGACCTTAGGGTTTGAACACCTCAAGGAAATGTATCGAGAAGATGCATATTTTAAGGAGGCCTATGAGGCATGTATTAATCCTTTTTTGGGAGACAGAATCCGATGGACATAATATTTGATCCAGGATGGATTATTATTCAAAGGAAGACAACTACGCATACCAAAATGCTCAATGAGAGATAACCTGCTAAAAGAGAAACACAGTGGAGGTTTAGCTGGACATTTTGGTCATGATAAGACATTTGCGCATATGAGAAATTCATATTATTGGCCGAGCATGAGGGAAGAGGTGAAAATTTTTGTGAACAATTGCAGAATTTGTCAGTCTGCAAAAGGAAGACAACAAAACATTGGTTTGTACCAGCCATTACCAATTCCAGAAAGGATGTGGGATGTAATTAGTATGGATTGTGTATTGGGATTGCCTAGAACCCAAAAAGGGAGTGATTCCATATTTGTTGTGGTGGACATATTTTCAAAAATGGCACATTTCATACCATACCAGAAGACAAACGATGCTACACATATAACAAATTTGTTTTTCAAAGAAGTAGTGAGACTACATGGATTGCCTAGGAGCATATTCTCATATAGGGACACCAAATTTGTAGGACATTTTTGAAGGAATCTATGGAAGAGGCTCGGGACAAACTTGTCCTTTAGTTCATCATATCGCCCTCAGAAAAATGGATAGACTGAAGTAGTAAACATGAGTCTGGGAAAATTATTAAGAAGTTTAGTCACTGAGCAAAGTCGTCAATGGGACCATATTACAGAGTTGAGAGATCAGAAGTGCTGGAGCAGAAGATTTTGCAACAGAAATGTAGAAAATCCATGACAAAGTCAAAGAGCAACTACAAGAAAGTAGCCTGAAATATAAGAACAGAGTTGATGAGGAGAGGAGAGAAGTTCAATTCAAAGTAGGAGATGAAGTTTTAGCTCATTTGAGAAAAGAGAGGTTTCCAAGGGGAACATATAACAAGTTGAATATGAAGAATATAGGACCATGCAGGATTATTAGAAATTTGCAGCCAATGCTTATGAAATTGGGTTGCCAGGCAATGTTGGGATATCACCGATATTCAATGTTGCAGACATGTATCCTTACAGGAGAGATGAGGAAGGAGAATGAGATGATCAGAAGTAAGTTCAGTGGGAATAAAAATTGCCCACAACAGAAAAACATCATATGGAGAAAAATCATTGAACAAAGAGCTGCAAAGAAGACCAGGAGGAAGACATATCCTGAATACTTAGTGAAGTGGAAATATCATCCAATGGAAGATTCAAGTTGGGTCACTGAACCTGATATTTTGAAGCATGGAAAAATAGTGCAGGAACTCATGGACATGAGTCCATGAATATTTTAAACCAGAGGAGTATGATGTAGGAGCATCGCCTTCAAAGTCAAAGAGGCAAACGTGGAGGCAGAGATATGAAATCTCCACATGAAAGAATTTCAAATCATCATTTAACTCTGAGTAAATCGAGTTGTTGAGATATTTTGGAAACAACGTTTTTTAATATATCTTGTTTGTAAAAGTCTTATACGACTGTAAGGAGTTGCAGATATAGAGTGTTGGCTCTTATCTAGAAATAATTGATAGTTATTGTAATAGGAGAAGGTAGGTAACCGCTACAACTTGATAGGATAGGTTGCAAATAGGACAGAGAGAGCTCAGGGAGTCCTTATATAGTTTGTTGTTGTATTGTAATAGATATACAGATAGAGAGATAGAGATTAGTAGAGGCAGAATAGAGTAGAATAAAGATGCAGTGAAGAACTGCAATATTATGTAATTTGTTTCATGAATGAATAGAACAGACATAATTGTCCAAATTCTTTGGACTGTGTTCATTTGATGTGTGATTGAATGAATGTTACATTTTGTGTGTGTGATTTAGTTCATTTCGTTCATGTATGATTGTTAAGAGTTTATCATATGAGTCTGTGACGAGACTGGATAAGTTTCAATTGTTTCTCTTTTGAAACTTGTATGCAAGGTGTCCATCTTGTACACAAGGAGTGCGTCGACAAAGTCTCAGATTGATTCAAATCATTCATTGGGACCATACATCGTCCCGAAGTAAATTGGGACCATCCATCGTTAAGGAGGACAAGTGGCACAAGATCCACAACTCCATAAGTTCATGAACGAGGAGGAGGTGAAATAACTGAAGTCGATCCTGACTGTATATCTCCAAGAGATACGTTTCAAAAGATTAGTAACTCCAGGGAAAATAACTTGGAGGATTTTTAGTTGAGAATTGAAACTCCCGAAGCCCGGAGAGCCGAAGGGCCAAAGTGAATCTCAACCGTCATATCCAAAGGACAGGTGGCGTGAATCTGTATACTTTGGGTAAAGACAGGAATTAATCCATATCCATCATATTTAGGATGAGACGTGGTGCAAATCTGTGGACTTTGGGTAAAGTCCCGAAGTAAATCTCAGTTGTTCGATTCAAGGGAACGCGTGACACAAATACGCACACTTTGAGGGGAAGCAAAAGTTGATAACTAAAAAGTCTGAAGACCGAAGACCCGAAGGGATTACATCCATCAGATCATAGGGAGACATGCGTCAGTGGATCATCAGAATCAAATAAAATAAATTGGGAAAAGAGTTGAGATTTGAGATTTCCGAAATCCGGAATCCCGAAACGATCAGAACCATTGGTTGAAGAGAGCATGTGGCAGAAGATCTATCATTATGTAAGAAAGCAAGGTTTGAGAGTTGAAAACTCCAAACGTTGAAGACCCGAAGAAAATCATGTCAGTCGATTGCAAAGGGTCATATCTGATCTGCAAGTTTGAAAGACATTGATCTCAGTCGTTAGTTCAGAAGAAACATCAAGATCGTGAGATCGATGGTCACCTCACATTGTGGGGATAGAAGGTGATCGAGCTTTAAAAAGATGAGGGTGGGCCGCAATCAAGACCATGATATTGGTAAAAGGACACATGGTGGATCGAGGTGAATTGCAGGGCGAAAAATAGTTTGGTTAAAAACCACTCTTGGGCATGCCCACAATCACATGTTTACACAAATTTGCCTGAAGAAATCCAGTAACTATTAGAAAACTTTGTTGAAATAGTAGTGGATGAGTTACCACACTTATTGCCACCCATTAGGAGTATAAGCCATCATATTGACCTTATTACAGGAGCTAGTTTACCAAACAAAACAGCTTATAGGTTGACACCTAGAGAGAATGAGGAAGTCAAAAATCAAGTCCAGGAGTTATTGGATAAAGATTTAGTCAGAGAAAGTCTAAGTCCATGCACAGTACCAACTTTGTTGAGTCCAAATAAGGATGGAGGATGGAGAATGTGTATAGATTCCAGAGCCATCAACAAGATCACCATTAGGTATAGATTCCCTTTGCCAAGGATGGATGATTTGATGGATTGTTTGAGTGGAGCAAGCTATTTTTCCAAGATAGACTTGAAGAGTGGATATCATCAAATAAGGATGAGAGAGGGAGATGAGTGGAAAACAACATTCAATACAAATGAAGGATTGTTTGAATGGTTGGTCATGCCATTTGGGTTGACAAATGCACCAAGCACATTTATGAGATTAATGAATGAAGTATTGAAAGACTTCATAGGAAAATTTGTCATAGTGTATCTGGATGACATAATAATATTTAGTAAGATAGAGGAATAACACTTAAGACATCTGACATCGGTGATGGAAAAGTTGCAGCAAGAAAAAATGTTGATAAATATGAAGAAAATATCTTTTTTGAAGAAAGAACTCATATAATTGGGTTTTGTGATCTCTTAAAATGAATTGAAGATTGATCCAGAGAAAGTGAGAGAAATCAAAGAATGGCCATCTCCAGGAAGCATATTTGAGGTAAGATTTTTTCTTGGGTTAGCAAGTTTTTATAGAAATTTTATTAGAAATTTCAGTGGTATATGTACACCCATGCTGGACAATGTGAAAGAAACACAAGTCTTTTAATTGGACAGAGGAAGCTGAAAAAGTTTCAAAGTATTGAAGGAGAAGATCACAGAACAACCAATTCTGGTCTTACCAGATTTTGGGAAAACATTTAAGTGAGATGTGATGCAAGTGGAGTAGCTATTGGAGAAGTCTTGAGTCATGATAATATGCTAGTTGCTTATTTCAGTGAGAAGCTGAATGACACCAAGAAGAAGTATTCCACATATGACAAAGAATTTTATGCAGTGATTCAAGCTTTGAAGAAGTGGAGGCACTATCTAATTCCTAAAGAATTTGTCTTGTACAGTGATAATCAAGATTTGCATTTTGTTACTAGGAAAGAAAAGTTGAATAAGAGACATGCTAAATGGGTATAATTTATGCAAAATTTTACTTTTTCTATTAAAAATATTGCGGGAACTACTAACAAATTTGCATATGCTTTGAGCAGCAGGATTTTAATTGTACTTGAATTCCAAGTGGAGACCTTAGGGTTTGAACACCTCAAGGAAATGTATCGATGAGATCCATATTTTAAGGAGGCTTATGAGGCTTGATGCAGCCCCCCCTACTCCCCCATAGGGCTACACGACCTCCCGGTCAAGAATCTTTGATTCTTGAGTCAAATGACTCTTTGAAACCTTGATGGTCTCATTCTGTATCTAAACACATGCCCTTTCGGCTTTTTGGCACAAATTCTATGGCACCCACAACCTTTGCCTTCGGGCTTGTGAAAATATAAGATTTTGGGTGCTAGATCCTTTTCTGATAATCCCCTCCTTGATGTGACCTTGGGTGATGACCTCACATAAACATGTGATTGCGAGTGTGCCCAAGAGTGGTTTTGAACCAAACTACTTTTCACCCCACAATTCACCTCGAGCCACCACGTTTTGTTTTACCAATACCGTGGTCTCGATTGCGGCCCAAACTAAATTTTTTAAAGCTCAATCACCTTCTATGCCCGCAATGTGATTTGATCTTCGATCTCACGATCTTGAAAGTGCTTTTGAATCGAGGGCTGAGATCTATCTCTTTCAAAGCTGTGGATTAGATTTGACCCTTTCAAATCGACGAATGTGATTTGTTTTGGGACTTCGACATTCAGAGTTTTCAACTCTCAAACCTTGCTTTCTCCTGTAATGACAGATCTTCTGCCACGTGCTCTCTTCAAACAATGGTCCTGATCGTTTTGGGATTCTGGAGTTCGAAAATCTCAAATATCAACTCTTTTCCCATTTTATTTTATCTGAAGCTGGCAATCCACTAATGTGTGTCTCCCTCTAATATTACGGTTGTAATCCCTTCGGGTCTTCGGACTTCATACTTTTCAGTTCTCAACTTTCTCTTCCCCTCAAAGTGTGCGGATTTCTGCTACGTGTCCCCTTGAATCAGATGGTTGATATTTACTTTAGGACTTTACCCGAAGTCCATGGATTTGCACCATGTCTCACCCTAAATCTGACGGCTATGGATTACTTCGGGTCTTTACCCGGAGTCTATAGATTCATGCCACCTGTCCTCTAGATCTGACGGTTGATATTCACTTCAGCCCTCCAGTTCTCTGGGCTTCGGCAATTTCAATTTTCAACTGAAAATCCTTGAAGTGATTTTCCCCAGAGTTCATGATCCATCGCCACATGTCCCTCTAGATCTGACGGTCCAGATCTCCTCTAGCTCTCTGGGCTTTGGGAGTTTCAACTCTCAACTGAAACTCTCAAAGTGATTTCCCCAGAGTTACTGATCTACTGACACGTATCTCTTGGTGATCAACGGTCAGTATTGACTTTGGTTATTTCACCTCCTCCTGTCCCATGAATTTTTAGAGTTGTGGATCTTGCACCACTTGTCCTCCTTGATGATGGACGGTCCCAATTTACTTTGGGACTTCATAACTTTAGTAAGTTTACTCTCCTATGTGCGCAAAGTGATAAAGCTCGTGCAACTCACTTTGATCAGACGGTTGTTGGTATTCTGTGCTGTAATACAACGACTGTTGTTGCTCCTCCTCTTGAGCTTCTGATTTCTTCCGAATTATAATATTTTCTAAGTGTTCAAAGGCTTTGACCTTTGCTCCTCCTACGAGTATGTCTCTTGGGCCTCGTCTACACTTCTGAAAAGTGTTATCTCTTATGAGCTTGACCTCCTTGAAGATTTATATTTCCCACCCACTCCTTGCATTCCTGGGATTTCGATAACTCAGTTCGAAGGATTTCTTGAAAATAATTCTTCCCGTACTCCTTGCATTCCTCTGTTCTGGTTATTCGACACTTGGTCACTCCTTGACGTTGCACACTCCTTGCACCTAGCCTAAGTTCCCTTTTTTCTCTCTGAACTCCTATGAGTCAATCCGAGACTCTATCGACGCACTCCTTACATATGAGATGCACACCTTGCATACGAGTTTCAGAAGAGAAACAATTGAAACTTATCTAGTTTTGTCACAGAATCATACAATCAACTCTTAAAAATCATACGTGCATGAAATGAAATAAATCACACACATATAATGTAACATTCATTCAATCGCACATCAAATGAACACAGTCTGAAGAATTTGGAAAAATCTGTCTATTCTATTCATTCATGAAACAAATTACATAATATTGCAATTCTTCACTGCGTCTTTCTTCTACTCTATTATGCCTGTACTTATCTCTATATCTCTATCTGTATATATATTACAATACAACAACAAAATATCTAAGCACTGGCTCCCCGAGCTCTCTCTATCCTGTCTGCAACCTATCCTATCAGGTCTTAGCAGTTACCTACCTTATCATATTACATAACTATCAGTTATTTCCAAATAAGAGCTGACACTCTATATCTGCAACTCCTTATAGTCATATAATACTTTTACAAACAAGATATATTAAAAAACATTGTTTCCAAAATATCTCAACAACTCGATTTACTCAACGTTAAATGTTGATTTGAAATTCTTCCATGTGGATATGTCATATCTTTGCCTCCACGCTTGTGTCTTTGATTTTGAAGGCGATGCTCCTGCATCAACGTGTCAAGAAAAGAGAGCTGCCATATGTCGCTTGAAAACATGTGAATTATCCAACGGAAATGTAAAAAATAAGTGACATGTGTCAGCCCAAAGAAAAAGACACGTGTCCCATGATGCGTCCATAAGTCTTTTAGTATTTATTGTGTGTGTCTATTTTCAGGCTTCAGAGTTTCAGGGTTTTTGTTGTTTGGATTCGTTGGAATACCCGAAGCGCGAAGCTCCGAAGTGATCGTTAAATTTTTTCTTTAAAACTCAGACAACTTCTAGACTTCGGAGATTAGTAGGACCATTAGATCAAATTAGATTAACTCATTAATGATCAATATTGTGAGTGCCTTATTGACATATAACAACCAATGGATTTATTTTAAAACTAAAAGGTAATTATCTAAGTTTTTTTTTTTCTTTTCTTTTTTGGAAAAAAAAAATTCTAAGAGGTAAAAACTAAAGTTCAAAAGCTCAAAATTATTCGTGTTCCAACATAGGCTCCATCTGGGGATTGTGGCTCCCTGTGAGGCATAGAATAACCATAGACCAAGTGCCTTTATTGGGTAAATGGAGTCATTATTGCTTTTTGAAAACATTTTCTAGCTTATTTAAGAATTAATGACACATAGAAAAAATGAGCTTAACCAAGTCAAAAAATCTCCAAAACATACTTAATGATTGATCTCAAGTTAGGCTACTAAAAATTTCTTTTTCTTAAAATTGATTTCATAATTGTTTAAGATAATCAAAATAATTTTAACTAAAATATCAGGT
>JASDQU010102986.1:343792-365048 GCA_032191745.1 Picea mariana
CCAAGTCAAAAAATCTCCAAAACATACTTAATGATTGATCTCAAGTTAGGCTACTAAAAATTTCTTTTTCTTAAAATTGATTTCATAATTGTTTAAGATAATCAAAATAATTTTAACTAAAATATCAGGTTTCGACCGACTTTGTTCGCTTCAAGGTTAAGAAGATGTAACATATTTATTTAGGGGATCCCTAGATGGTTCAGGATGTAAATATCACCGGAGAGAGAACTAGATTACAGAGTATGATATATAGATATGTATGACAACCTTACAAATATCATAGATATTGCTTCACTGCGAACGATCCTGTTTAGTACCCCGATGAAGTTATCTACTTCTCCCATTGAATTTTCTTTCACCACTTCGATTAGCACTTTTTCATTTTGTTGAGATGAGGTCTATCAATATACAAATTTCCTTTCATCTCTTTTGGACAAGATGGGGGAAATCAGTTTATGAATTTCCTTTCATCATTTGTCTTGAATTTTAATATTTTGAAGTGGGGGCAATCAATTTGTATGTAATATACAAGGGATGATATCTGTTTAAAATCTTTAGACTAAAAAGGAGGTTTGTCAACAATTTTAAGAATACTCTGAAACTAACTTTCTTCCAATTTTCAATACACCTTCTCCTATAGGGGAAAACTTTTGGGAAATTTAATCTTTTCAGGGATAAACCTTGAGCAAATTTATCAGTTTAAAATCCGATATCAGAGATAAATTGTCATGATTAGCCTAGACATAGTTTTTCAATTAAAATCAAAGGAACGTAAAAAAATTCTGCTAATATTGTTTTGAAAATATGCTTTTGATTTTTCAGAGTCAAGTTGAGTCTCTTTATTTCTATGAATACTAAAAGGATGAGAAAGGAGAAAGAAAATATGAAATAAATAAAAATTCGAGGATAGGTAAAAATAACCAAACCAAATATTAGGAGGGTCTGAAACAAAATGTCTTAATCCCACACAATTTTGTGTCTTAAATTCAGATTTCCTTTGAGTTCATTTATTATTTTTTTAGTCTTTTTTTTAATTCTTATTTCAGAGATGGCTTTAGAATTTATCTGCAAGACACTTCAAGTTATAATTTTACACATCTCTGATTTTTAGGTTAGGTGATAATATCATCGTGAGAAAAGATTTCCTTCGTATTCGTTTCAAAAAGAATTCTTTAAATTTTATTTGGACTATAAGAAGAGTAGGGGCTGATACCTTATGTTCCTTTTGAATTTTTCAGCAAGAAAAATTATTTAATTATCACTTACTTTTATGCTCGAAAGTCGAATGTTGAGTTTTTATTTATCCTCATCTTATGTTTAACAAGATCTATTCTGCAAAGGAATGAAATACAAAAAATTAGATAATCCTGTAGAATAGAGATGGTATGTGATACATATGTTTTTATTTTTTCATTTTAATGATGTCAAGAAATCATAAATTTATTGAAAATATTTACAACACATGATCAAATGACTAAAAAATAAAAGGAAAAGAAAAAATTAAAAATTAAAATGTCAATGTTAATCCAATCCGATATATACAATGGAAATCTAAAATGTGATTACTGCATGAAATGTTTTAAATAACGCCCATTGATAGTAGCGTGAAGAATTTCTCCATTAAGATTTTCCAGTGAAAATGAGTTGTTTCCCTTAGCAACTACGATTTTAAAAGGTCTGGACCAGAGATGATCGAATTTTCCATGTTTCCCTGCATCTTCTTTTCTAGCTTCCCATTTTAAAACTAAATTGCCAGGAAGAAACCCCTTGTTTTTATCTTTTTTATCAAAAAGGGATTTCATATTATCCTGGTACTTTTGGAGCTTATCATCCACTTCTACTATGTTATGCTAAAATTTGATGATTTGATTTATTCTTCTCATAACATCATTTGGCTCTTTGTTTTCATCCTGCCAAAGTTTCATTACAGGAAGAACAATATTAATAGGAAGAATAACATTGGTACCATAAACTAATTATAAATGAGACATACCTATAGATTTCTTGGTGAAAATTCAGTTTGCCCATAAGGCATATTTTAAGTGTATATGCCAAGATTTTTTTATTTATTGTCAAACATTTCTTGATTATAGTCATTAAAATCTTGTTAGATGATTCATCCAACCCATTTCCCTTAGGATGATAACCTGTAGAATGACCTAAAATAATGTTGTATTTGTGACAGAAATTGATCATTGCCAAAGACTTAAAATCCTGAGCATTATCAATAACTATTTTCCTACGACAACCAAATCATGCTAGGATGTTTTCTTCCAAAATTTTTATCACTACTGAATCTGTAGCAATCTGAGTTGGAATGGCTTCAACCCACTTCGTAAAGTAGTCAGTAGCGGGTCAGTAGTGGTTATAATCCATCTATGTTGAGCACTTGATTGTGGATGAATTTCTCCAATGAATTCTAGGCCCCATTGTTGGAAAGGATCTTCATATTTTACTGGAATTAAAGGTAGGGTAGGAAGATTTTTCTTACCAGCAAACAATTGGCATGAATTTCAAGCTCTAACCCTTTCATTTACATCAGTAAATAATTTTGGTCAATAATATCCCGGCCTCAAGACTTTGTAAGTTGTTTCCCTCCAGGCATGATTTCCTCCACATACTCCTTCATGAAATTCGTCAATGACACCTTTTGTTTCAGATTCTATCAGGTAATGTAATAGGAAACCCAAAGGGTATTTCCAGTATAGCTTGCCATATATAATGAAATACTTAATTTCATGTAACTTTAAAGTTCCTTCTTTAGAAGGAGTCATGTCATTTGGGCATTGAAGAGTAAGGAGGTATGTAACAATATCATTGTACCAAGAAGAGGAGGAATACTTATCCTCAATCTGAATTATAGGTGCTTGATCATCAATTTCCTCTATATCTAGAAGAGAATCCTCTGATTCAAATTTATTTATTCCAAGCGCTCTGAAATTTGATTATGATAACAACCTTGCCATACCTTGACCTTACACTAGTTTGGTTGGTTTCACTTCTAAATGAAACTCTTGAATCCTAGCCAAACATCTACCTCTTCTTCCATCACTGTCTGGCTAAACCAGGATATCTTTAATTGCATTTGTTGGTACATAAGCAATTATTTTGGAGTGCAAGACATATGTTCTGAAAGACTTGAGAGCCTTAACCATCACATAAGCTTGTTTTTCGAGAATATCATATCTTAGCTCTGCATCTCTGAGGATTTTGTTAAAAAAGGCTATTGGTTGTTCGAATCCTTCTTCGTTCTTCTGAATAAGAACTACTGCAACAATATGCTCAGAAGCAAAGGAGAAGATTAAGAATTCTCTTGTATATTTAGGTCTTACCAATACCTCCTTCTCCTATGGATTTCTTAACATGCTTGAAAAATGATTTGTCTTACGTAGTCCATTTTACTTCGCTATCCTTTTTTTAGCATATCTGTAATCAATTTAATTATTTCAGCAAATTTAGGGATAAATATCCTTAAAAAATTGATCTTACCTAAAAACGATTGAATCTCGTTTCTATTTATAGGAATATTAATCAGTTCAATAGCCTCAACGCATTTAGGATCAACCTTAATTCCATCTTTTGAAACTATATGACCTAAAAGTTTACCTTATTGCATGGCAGAGTGTAATTTTTTGGGATTAAGAGACAAACCAAATTTTCTACATTTTTCAAAAGTTTGTTTGAGGTGCACCAAATGTTCCACGTCAGAATTGGAAAAAAATATCAGGTCGTCTAGATAAATAACAACAAACTTATCTCTCTCACCAACAAATGCGATATCCATTGCTATCTGGAAAGTTGCTCATGTGTTCATTAAACCAAAAGGAATTTTATCATACATGAAAATTCCCCATGGAGTAGTAAATGTAGTATTTTCTCTATCATCTTTATGAACAACAATATGGTTATATCCTGAGAAACCATCAAACATGGAAATTATGTTAGCCCTTACTACCTTCTCTAAAACATGGTCCATTTTTGGGAGTGGGTAGTTATCTTTAAGAGAAGACCGATTTAGGTTCCTAAAATCAACACAGAGTCTTATCTCACCATTTTTCTTCCTAACAGGGACCAAATTGGCCACCCATTTAAAGTATCTGAGGGGAACAATGATTTTTGCATTAAGAATTTTTTTAACTTCATTTTCTATAACTAGTAGAAGAATTGGATTTATTTGTCTAAGCTTCTGCTTGAAAGGCTTAATACCATGTTTTAAGGGAATATTGTGCTCAATAACAGAAGTATCATAAGTTTTTAAATCATCATAAGACCATACAAAAACATCTTTATACTATTTAAGTAACTCAACATATTTACTCTTTATTTGAGTCAGAAGATATTTAGAAATTTTGACATTCTTGGGATTTTCATTTGTTCCTACGTTACAATATTCAACCTCTTCAGGTTGAGGTCACAAAGTAGAATTTAAAGGTATATCATATTGGTCAAATAACCTTTCCATAGGGATAAGACCTCTAGGAATCTATTTTTTTTTAAGTAAGAGCATGCAGTGATTTACATTTTTTCTTGGAACTTCTTTGGATTTTCTCCTTCCTGCATAATCCAAGTAGGATCATTCTTATTTTCTTGATCTATGTGGGTCTCAGAAAACTCATCTACTATTTCCACGAACTGCTTGACTTGTTCATCATATTCAAATACTTACAAGTGTTTAAAATTGTCTGGAATTGAAGGTCTATGTTTCATCTCAATATGATACTTCAACTTCAAAATAGTAGGTAGTACGAAAGTTGCAGCAACTTTGTCTTAAAGAATCAACTTGTTTATTTTGCATCATGGGAATAGAGTGGATATTAAAAGACAAGAAGAAATTCTCTATTATATCCCAGGAACAATGTCTATATGATCTCAATGTCAGATGCTTAGCTCGATATTGTTGTTTTATTTATTTTACAATGAGCTCGACATCACCATAAACTATCAAATGTTTGATTTTTAATTTTCTTGTAGCTTCTAATCCTAAAACTAAAGCTTCATACTCACATACATTATTGGTATAATAAAACTCCCATTGTAATCTATAAGATAAAGGAATAACATACACATCCCTTGGTGCCATAAATAAAACTCCAGCTCCTGCTCCTTCACAGGATGAAGCAACATCAAAAACAAATTTCCACATCCCTTTAACATTTATATTTTTTTTTGAGAATTTTGTTTTTTGATTTTCTTCTTCTACACATTATTCAAAATCATCATCTATAGATAATACACAATTGCCTAAATCTTGATCAACAACATATATTGGGTAGTTATTAGGGTTTTGAGGGTCACTTATAGTATACACCAATCTAGTTTCTCTGTACAATCGAGTACACTGTCCACCAACAATTGGAATCGTAGCATATGTCATGTCTAACTGAATTGATCCTCCTAGCTTGGCACTCCAAGATCTAGATAGAAGCATCTCATACTTGGCAGGAATTTCAAAAACAACCACATCCATAAGAATACTTTTCACAGGAACTTGAGCAAGATTTACAACTAAATCTTTAATCATACCCAGAAACTTAACCTTTCTATAATCAATTGAGTATAAATATTTATAAGGTCGGGTAAATTCAAGGCCCAATTTTTCCATGATAATATTAGACATTAAATTATGCAAAGCTATTGAGTCTAGCATGCAATTGTGAAGTTAATGATCATGCACAGCCAATGTAATATAGAAAGGAGCAACAAAATCTTTAACATTTTCAATGTGTGGTCCAAACATGATTGTAGTTCTTTCATCCTACAAATTGATAACATCAGCTTGACATTTAGCATCAGAAAATTTATTACTTTAGCGATTTGTTTTTTATAGATTGGGTTCCTAGCAAGTTCGACCAGAGGCATTGGAATTTTAATTTTATTAAGTTCATTCTCTAAATTGAAGGTCCCAATTGTTTTTTCACTCTCCTTGGTCTGAATTTCAGCTTTTGTATTTTCTAGCTTCTTAGTCTATGCTTCTTTTGTTTCAACTTTCTTTGCTCGAGAAACTTGCGTTTCAGTTGATGGTTTTGTGATTGCTACTTCATTTTCTTTATTTCGTGATAAAATCTTTTTTGTTGGAATATTTGTAGAAGTTTTTTCTCTTGGACTGAAATCATATTTATGTTGAAGCTCGACAATTATTGAATCAACCAGACCTATGTATGTAGAGTATCCCAAAGTGTTGATAGTTACATCATCATTAAACATATATTCCAGATCCAAGGATTTCTCATAATCCTGTTTGGTTAGGTGAGGTTCGAGATCATCACCCTGAGGTTTTTTAGATCTTCATCTAACTCATCAAAATCTTGCACCTCATCTCTTTGTATGCAATTCTCAGTTCTAAAAGGATCTTGAATCTTTTGTTCCTCATTTTTTATTTGCCTTTGTTGTATTTAAGGATTAGGATTTCTCCTGAATTGATTTCTAACATATGGATCAGGTTTGTCTTGTTCCATTTCCATCCTGGAAATTTTGTTCAATAAATATTTAATAATTTTAGCCATTTCATCCATTTTTTCTTCTGCAGATTTTCCAGATTCAAAGGGCCCTGCATGTTCTTTAAAAATCATGGGTTCTCTTATTCCCATCTCAAATTTAGTTTTCAACTTCCTAGATGCCATCATATTTGACTATATCTCTATAGCATCATCTTGCATGTCTGCTAAAGTGGTGGATCTTATTTCTCTCAAAAGGAGAGCGAAATCATAATCAAATACTCCTGCAAAAGTGATTTTTGCATCTGGTTGGGAAGGTTTAACTTCAGTCAGGATTTTATGATACAACTTATTAAACCTTTGAATGAACTCTAGGGATGATTCTGATGTCTTCTTTCTCAAGGCTCTGAATTTGGTGAAGTAATAAAGATGATCTTTTTTCTCACCCCATTTCCTTATAAAGGAAGCTTCTAGATCATTATATAATGGTATAGAACATACTGGAATTCCTCTGAACCAAGTTATTACCTGTCCTTCAAAGGTTTTTACTAATAGTCTTGTGTAAACATCCTCATGTTCAATACCAATTATATCAACAAATTGATCAAAACAGTTTATATGCTCTCTTGTTGTTAAATCTCCTTCTCTCGTGAATTTAGGGAGACTCTTCATGTAATTTTCGGGTAAATCATGTAGGACAATAGGAAGAACTAAGGGATCATATCTAGTAGCGACCTTGGAAAATATCCTAGAGGGTTGATCTTTTCCACCATCCCCTGCATCTCCAACACCAACACCTATAGCACCAACACCTCCAACACCGTCCAAGAAAGTCTAGGAGACAGAACTTGAGGACTAAAAAGAAGATTATCAAAAACTTAAAAAGGATAACCTACTGATCTTTTGACTACTTCAGGATGGTGTGAATGAAGTTCAGAAAAATGGTAGTGAAAAGATGGAATATCTAGATGAGGGAAAAATGGAAAACTGGAGTTTGGTTCCTTAGATTTACCCAATGTAGGTGAGAGAAGGATTAGGTGATGAATCTAAGTATAAAAAATAATCTACAGGGTTTTTGGAAACAAAACCTTTTACTTCGGGAAGAGAAAGAATTAGCTATGTACTAATGATAGTAGGGATTGAAATGGATTCTTTATTTTCACTGGTAAATTTATCTATCAATGAAATAGGGATGGTCTGGTTAATCTCAAATTTTATTTCAGTAATAATTACTTTTGGAGTTTCTAGTTTAATTTCAGACTTACTTATTGATGTTTCTGCATAATGAACTTGTTTAAATCTTTCTTTAAGACTTAGTTCTTCAGCTGGAATCTTAACATTAAATTGCGTAACTCTAGGTTTACAGAACTTACCTGTTGATCCAGAATTTTGTCTAAGATATCCCTTCAGTTTCAACAATTTTTCGGTATCTGAAAATGGTGTAGTCTTCTTTTTGTATGGGTTTTTCTTGGTATTCTTTCGACCGAAGGCCATCTTTTCCAACAATGGATTCGCCAGGTTGAAAATGAATCTTTTCATGTATTCAATCTTTGTTCACCATCAAAGACCAAAAATTAACTTTGTCGTTTTCCCAGGGAAAAGTGATTTCGTTTCTCTATCCCCAACAATGACGCCAAAAAGATGTTGTTCCTGAGATTGACTCTAAGGCTCAAAGAATAATGTCAGGCATAAAAAATTTAAAATGAAGTATTTTTATAAGTGTTTTTTCTACCTTCATTTTTCTGAGAAATAATATTTAAATGAAATTAATGTTAATACAATACAGAGATTGTATCTCGTTATCTAAGTTGCAATTATAATGTCAAATGGCATAGAAAAAATTCAAAAATTTGTTAAAACAAATTCAGGTATCAATTACAGATAAGTCTCACCTTGTTTGCAGTAGAAGATGCACCCTTGAGAGGAGATAAAAATGAAATCATTCACATAGGTCACAAGTCTCTTTTTACTCACAGTAATAACAGACAAAAATTCGTTACTGAATGAACTTATGATATATGATGATCATAGTAGATGTAATACTAAATTGTAATCGTTCACTCTTCAATAAATACAAAAATAAATTCAAAGAGATGGAAACACATAGGAAACACATAACTCAAATTGATTGAAACTTAGAATCTCTGTCTGCACTTGTATTAATATTCAAAAAAGTTTTCTCTTTTACAATCAACAAGAAGAAGCCTCAAATAGATCTAAAATATATCTATTTATACAAAACATGTTTCAACTAAAAAACCTTTGGACTCCCCACAATATCTTCCTGAAGGTAGAATACAATACGAATCAAATAACAACATGAAACTATTGTTGAGTTTTGATTTGATGTGCTGGCACCTCATCTGTCCCTTCATTTTCTCACAGATGCATTCATTTTCCTTTGTTATTTTAACTGGGTACACATGTCCATTAATTCCACCACAACCATTGGCTTACTGTCTTGGCCATCTGATTTTGTTTCCATACGTTTACTGGGATAAAGAACTATAGTTGAAGATATGGGGGTGGTATTTGGATAGGTGTTGAGTCAGGGTTCTAATGGTCCAATGTCAAATAATAATCTAACAACATAAATTACAAGAAGTCCCTTTATACTTTTCTATTTTGTGGGGGCATGAAGAAGTGGTTTTGAGGTAACCCACCTTTCATCCCACAATACACCTGGTGATGCCACGTACCCCCGAGAGAAAACCATAGTTTAAATTGTGGGACCGCCCTTCGAAATTAAACCCTGTGCAACTTCATTCCCCATAATCACTCTCGATCATTGATATCATGATCCATGATACTTTAGAACCGATCATCTTGGCACTCCTGCTATATTTAGCCCTTCTCTGACATATTTGGTCCCTTTCCTAGTTTATCAGGCTTCCAAACCCATTTAGCATTTTGCTAGATTCTGAAATTTTCTCCATCAAGATTCCTTGCAACTTTTCGTGGCGTCATAATCCTCAAGGAAATAAAATTATCCGGCTTGTAACAAGAGAATTTTGTAATCTCTTTACTGAATAAAAAATTGTTAATTGCAAATGGTAAAATAACTTTTAAATTCAAAGGGCTTTATTCACAAAGTCTATCAGTCTTCATATAACTCTACTGACGAAGAACTTAATGGAATTTATTACCTGACAAATCACAATAATTATTCAAAATGCTAACTTAAGCCAATCATAAACGTCATTAACAATTCGACAGTTCAACGTTCGGAGGCTTTGAATGTAAGAGGGCAGAAATCTCCCAAAGGCTGAATTCATGGAGAAGTTTAATCTCTTATTAATCACTTTTATGTTTTAATTAATCATGTTTTAAACATTGGGCTATCCTTAAGTACTTCAACGGTTTAGTGTTCAAAGGTTTTGGATGTAGAATTATAGAAGACTCCCAAAGTCTGAAACTGCAGAGCGATTAATTAATACTTAATCATTATTAACCTCATTTATTAAATGTTTTATTAACTCCTTTTTACTTTTTTGTAATGTCCAACACTTCAACACTTTGATACTTTGGTGGTTTGTGAAATCAGTCTTTGTTAAAACCTCCGAAGTTAAATCTCCTAGGATGATGTGGCAGAGATGATGTCATTCTTGATGATGTGTCAAGAAAAGAGAGGTTCCACGTGTCACTTGAAAACGTGTGAATTATCCAACACAAATGTCAAAAATAAGTGCCATGTGTCAGCCCAAAGAAAAAGACACATGTCCCATGATGCGTCCGCATGTCCTTTAAGATTTATCGCAACTGGCTATCTTCGGGCTTCATAGTTTCAGGGTTTTTATTTTTTGGATTCATTGGAATACCCAAAGTGCGAAGCTCCGAAGTGATCGTTAAAGGTTTTCTTTAAAACTCAGGCAACTTCTAGACTTTGAAGATCATTAGGACCGTTAGATCAAATTATATTAACTTATCGATGATCGATATTGTGAGTGCCTTATTGATAAATAACAACCAATAGATTTATTTTAAAACTAAAAGGAAATTCTCTAAGTTTTTTTTTTCTTTTTTGGAAAAAAATAAATAAATTCTAAGAGGTAAAAACTAAAGTTCAAAAGCTCAAAATTATTCGTGTTCCAACAATTAGCGTGTTTCATATTTAGGGTGATATTTGCATCTGGATAACATGTCTCCCCATAGGAGACTATTCTGTCATTTGCAATGCCTTTGAATTGAGTTCCCCATTATATTCTATCTATTTTGACTCAGAACCCCCCTCCCCATCAAGGGGTGTTGGTACATCTAGTTTTGGACCCACTTCCAAATATTTAGGTCCTACATCCTCTTATATACCAATTTACACCATGGTTGGAGCTAATCCTCGACCAAATTCCAACCAACCTTCTCTTCCCTTCATGGTAGGTTTAAATCTCCCCGATCTAAAAAAATTGATTAATGATCCCATCCACCATGATCCCAATTTGCCCAATATGAAAAATAAAATTCCCTATGACATCAACAAGTTTGAGGGTAATCTAAGAGTGGATCCTTCCAACCATATCATTTCCTTTCACATTTAGTGTTATTCCAATTCCATAACTGGGGATTTGATTAGGTTATAACTATTTCAATGCATTTTGATAAGTTTTTCCGTCAAATGGTACATAGACCAATGTGTTAATACCCATAGAACTTTGAGTCCATAGCCAAGGTTTTCCTCACCTTCTTCTAGCTTCCAATCTTCCATGACATTAGGATATAAACCTTAACCAATTTTTTCCAAACCACTGCCACTCACATATCATATCACATCCATGAGTGGCGTAGATGGCATAGCTTATGCAAATCCAATATTAGTGATTATTTCCTCACATATTGGTTCTCGAAGCCTTTTATTCCTCCCATTGCCAAGGATGTAGCCATGACTTTTCCTACGAATGTGGAAGAAGCTATCCAAAAATCCTAGCAGTATGATTTGATTTATGCCTAATCAAGATATCTTTACACCATCCTTCTTGATTCCCCTCTCTCTCACTTAGTTGACTTGTCTTCACCAGAGGCATCCCATGCAACCGATGGCCTTATCAGATCAATGTCTTATACCTATCCACACCCTAATCCTTCCGAACCTAGTGGATATAATAACCCTTTAGAATATTTGATACCTAGTCTGCATGTTGCATCCATTACATATATGACAGAAATAAGTGTAGTACAAGAAAGATTGTCTCAACTCATGGAACCAGAAGAGGATAGGATTATGGTTGGTTTCCATCAAAAGTACAGAAAGCCAAAGAAAAATATTGGCATGATAGACACATTACAAAGAAATATTTGAAGGAAGGATATCTGGTTCTCCTCTATGATATAAAATACCTACAACACCTAGGAAAATTCAGGATGCATTGGCTAGGGCCATATGAGATAAAATCTATCATATATGGAGGTGTTGTGTAGTTGCAGGATTTAGTAGGCAGAGAGATTCAAGGATTGGTTAATGGAAGTCAATTGAAATTGTATAGGGACAGTTGACCCAGTAACCCTTAGTAGTTACAGTGCATAAAATTACAATTGTACATAGTGTATATAGTAGGAGATAAAAGAAAAAGGGAAAAACAAATAGAAAAATAAGAAGAATACAAAAAGATGAAGTATATGGATAAGTGTTGAGCATGAAGTTAGATAATACAATGCACAAAATATAGTAATTGGTATGGAAGAACATGAATACAATGTGCACCAGAGAAATGTGACCAGGCAGAAAAAGCAACGCGCTGACATAGAAAACAGCCGGAAAAAGAAAAAGCAGTGATCAAAAGATTGTGGCGGGATAAGGGAATTTATGGCATGACCTATAAACAATAAAACTTGAAGTAAAAAGACTCATCGTGACTTTTTGAAATCTAGATCCAAGGGAGAAAACTCAATATGAGCGGGTGATTCTAAGGTGTTCACCTACGATTCACAACAACAAGTTCATAAATTAGCATCATGGCACCCCCGAAGCTTGGAGATCCCATCCGTGTTACAAAGAAAACATGAAGTTTCATGAAGTCTATGCAAGACCTAGCAGCCGATGGATAAAACCCTAATCAACTTGAAGGAATTTTGGATGTTGATGCCATTCCATCCCTAGTAATTGAATCAGTTAGTTAGACTATCATAGAAGAGAAAAACCCGACAGCAAAAGAAATGGACATCAACCTGCAGAGTGACATACAAAACCCTAGCACAGAGAAAACCCCTATGCATTAAACCAGGTTAGATGAAAAACTACCACATGAATAACTGAATGAGGAAGATGATGAACAAAAAAATATGATGAGTCCAGGAAGCGGGCAGAAGAAGTGAAACTCCCTGCAGCAGAACAAGTGCAACAATCGAAGGAAAAAGTGCAGGTTCAAGACATTACAAACCAACAAAACATAGACATTGAGGAAGAACATGACAATGAGGAAGAGAATCAAGTGGAAATAATTGGGCCATCATTCGGGAAGAAGAAGACAGGGGAAAAACCTGCTACACTAACAACACCACTCAAGTAGAAGGAACTCAGATTGTCACTATCGCAGATACCTGAAGGAGTTAAAATACTTGGTGACATGTTAGGATGTATTAATAAGCTTAAATATGTTGACCATGGTGTTACAGACATGGGGAAGTTTCCTGATTTCTTGCAACAAGTTTACATGGAAAGTAAAGGATAAGGTCCATCAGGATATCCCATACTCGAGCCAAAACAATGGATTGGAGGGCTATACAACACATGAATTATGAACCTGTTGGAGATTCCTCACTTTGGAGAGGAAATTATGTGAATGCATGTGTCAAACAATTACTAGCATGGGTACATGGAGGCATATTATGGATGGATAGACCTGTATCAATAGATGTGGACCTAATTTCTGAAATCACAGGGTTACCTACATATGGAGAAAAACCAAAGAAGTACTTGGATGAAAAAACAAAAGAAAAAATCATAGCAGATGAGATAAAGAACAAATATGGGACTGACAGAGGATCCATGGGAATGATTATTAAACAAATAAGTGAACCAGAAACTAGGTTTGAAACAAAACTAATGGCAAGAAAACTCTTGATAAATTATCTCAAAGGAGAAACCCCTACAGGTGTCATAGTAGTAGTCGCCCAGTGTGCAAAGGGAAGTCTACTTAGTTGGGCTCCATACCTACTAAACTTTTTTTTGGATGATTTCCAGGATGCACAATAATTCGATTCAGAGTTTCATTATATGCATGGTTAATAATATTGATAGAATTAGTTGGATGGGGAGAACCAAAGTGCAGTGGATTTTACCAGAGGTCGGGGAAATGTCACGCAACAAAATACACAACCTTATGGAATAATAAATATTCAAAGCAAAGGAAGGTGAATGCTAGCATTTTTTCCATGTTCTATGATGCGATGTAGGAGAGGCTGGAAAACACATGGATAAAATCAACAAAAGTGGTGAGAGAGAATCAAGGAATAACCGATTTTCAATCTTCAAGGAATAACATGTGGATCCAGGCTAAGAGGGATCCTCAAAAGGAATGGTTGCACTTGAGATATTGTGTCATAGGGGAATAAGTAAAATGGGCTATGAAGGATTGTCTTGAAGAATGGAAGGATACAATAATCTCAAAGAAGGTACCAAAATATAAGTAACAAGAAGAGATTGGACCTACACAGTATTCAACCAACCTAGTAGCAAACACAAGGAAAGATATAGAGCACACAAAATAAACAAGGGGTATCACAGCAACTAAAAATCCAAGGCAAAAAAAAACTATACCAAAGGATTCAACTTAGGAAAAGGAGTGCAAAGAAGAAATAAATGGAGGAACACAAATCGATACCAGTATTCCTATGCAAAAGGAAATAGGAGGTGGGAATTTCCCAGATTGGGATATTCTAGCTGAAACCGCACAGACAGAGACACTTCCAAGGAAAAGAACAGTGTTACAGATAGTAGGACAGTGCAATAAAATGAGGGAACATAAGGAAATTCCTCAACTTACACTTACAGAGGATGATGCAGAATTAGTGGCAGAAAAAGTGCAGGATCACATGACAAAAGCTTGGTATGATGCTGCAAAGTAGAGGGAGGAAATGGTGAATAAATTGACAGAGGGAAAAAGATGTATTGGAACATTACTACAACGCAAAAAAAGGATCAGGTACAACAACAACAAACCTCTTAGGACATAATACTTCCAGAATAGGAGACAGTGCATACCATAGTTATGGGGAGTGAAAATTTATGTAACACTCAAGAGATGTTGTAGGTAGATGAAACTACAACATAGAATCCACTGAAGTATATATATCATCTGGACTTGCAACTGCCCAATATTCCAACTAAAACATTGTACAAACTAAAGGTAAGTGTTGTGAAAGAAATCTAGTCAAGGGCCCGTGCAGATGATACAATCTTAAAGTTGGCCAAGGGATTAAATAATACACTGCAAATAACTCTTAACCAAGTGCAGTTCGAGAGGAATGAAACAAAGAAGTGTACTGGAAGAATATACTAGAAAGTTGAAGAAGTATTTAAAACCATTCCTGATAGCACATAAGGACATAATATACCCACAGAAGAGAAAATTAAGAAAATAATACAAAGTATGGAGACTTATAGAAGCCACATTACAGATTTGTCATAATTTCTAGCACTTACAAATCCACCAAAAGTAAGAACACAAAGAGCGCAGGAGGCTACAGATCATGCAGAAAGAATTACTCTTGTACTCCAGGAAATAACAAATATTTGCAATAAGATCACACATCTATGGAAAAACCTTTAGGAGGATAGGAAACTTCAGAAGATGGACCAAAAATAAGAAGGGATAAATACCGCGATGCAGGAATTTAAGCATAAGAATAAAACTATGACAATACCTGACATACTGAAAAGTGCACAAGAGATGAAGAATCTATAGGTAGATCTTAAGTCCTTACAAGTGGATAAGAAGTCAGGGCAGGATCAATTATAACCTTTACAATAAGAAGCATAACATATTCTCACTGAGATTTACACAATAAAGGGCCAATTTGAACAAGTTGGCTTGGAAAGTGGGGAACTATTGAAGGAACACATTACTGTGCAGATGGTAGAGATTATAGTAGAAAAGAACTTGCAGGTAAAATACCAAGTTGAAGAAGTTAAAAATAGGTTTCAAGAGCTAGAGAAGTCAGTACAAGAAGCACACACAACCTGAGTGGCTCAGGATGAGCCATAGGTGAGTGTTGGGGGCATGTTGGCGCAAGCCAATTTGGAACAAGATTCGAGGAAATATTGATAAATATAGGGATGAAAATAGAATAATATGGAAAGGAACGATAATTAATGAAGGAGGTTAGATAATGGACCAAAGAAGGAGCACGCACCGAAAAACTTGTAAAAGTAGCGCTAGGAAACCAGGAAAGTCAAAGAAAGGAAAAAAGATGCAGATCAATGAAGAAAACAGTTGGATTTTGGACTAGGCGTGATCAAGGAGTTAGAAAGTGGACAAACCTAATCCGCCTAGGGTTAGTGGGTTAGGGTTTTGATCAATTTTGTAATGGGTAATTAACCCTATTTTATAATATAAATATATTGGTGTGAGAGAGAGGAGAGGATCATGATGACAGAATGTTTTGGGAGATATTAGAGTGAGTTCTTGAGAAATATATTAGATCAAGCATTGTAATCGAGGGAAAGGTCATAATATATGGGTGGTGGATCCTACTGCGACCTTGTCAGCCTCTGAGTAGAAGTGGAGAAGAAATGTAATACATGCAACACTATAACATTGATGCATAATAATAAAAGAGCCAAGACAACCAAATTTTTTGGACGTAGCCCAGGGGGGTGAACTATGGTAAAGTTGTGTATCTATGTGGAATGAGTTGGAGTCCATATAAATATGAGTCGTTTAGTTAGTCAATGATGTAGAGAAGAAGAAGAGAGGTAGTGAGCACAATCGAGAGCAGCAACAGGTGAAGAGTTGAAGAAGTCTGAGCACATGCTATGTGTCTATAAAATCAATAGAAGAAGTAATTGGAGTCAAATCTCAACTTAGTATTGTATTTTGTAACCACGCGCACTGCACCGAAGTTTATTAATATCAAGCAATTAGTATTTCTGAGTTTATGTGCTAAGAATAGAAATTTGTCATTCCGCATCTATAAATTATTCTTAAAGCATTTTATATTACATCGCCCAACATTTTGTGTAGTTTGTGAACTGCCTGACAAGTCCTGAAGGTTCAGAGACGAAGTTTGTGGGGCGCAGTATTTTGTCACATCGTTGCACATAGCTTCCTTATGCGCTGCGGATCCAAGAATTGAAAATTGCGAAGTGGATCCTAGATTTGGTATCAGAGCTAGTTGATCAAAAGAAAAGTTGATCAAGAGTAGGTTCTATCAGAACAAGTTCAAGAGAAGAAAATTTGTTGGAAAGGGAAATATGGCTTCTACCTCTAATCTACAACCTCCCACTTTTACAGGCAATAACTACGAGATGTGGTCCTTAACCATGAAGGCACTTCTCCGAGGTCAATATGTAATGCATATAGTTGACAATGGATATGTGGAACCAATATATCAGGCAACATACAATGCTCTCACACAAGCTAAGAACGATGTCTTGAAATATCAAAGAAATAAGGATGGAAAGGAATTTTTTTACATACATCAAGCCATGCATGAGAGCATACATCCAAGAGTTGCATCAAAAAAGAAAGCCAAGGAAGTATGGAACATATTATAAACCTCTTATCAAGTTATGGACAAAGTAAAGACTTCAAAACTGCAAATTCTTAGAAGAGATTATGAAACTCTGTCAATGAATGATACATATACAATAGATTCATTCTACACCCATGTCATTGGCTTGATAAATCAAATTAAGTCTCATGGTGAAACCATAGAAGACATAAAAGTTGTTGAGAAGGTACTTAGGAGTCTTCCTCCTAAATTTGATACCTGTTTTGTGACTCTAGAAGAGAGCAAAGACTTGAGTTAGTTTAGCCTAGATGAATTGCAAGATTCCCTCATTATTCATGAACAAATATTGAATAGGCCAAGTATGAATACATTTTCTGCACAGTCATCTATAAGTCGTGGAAGAGGAAGGGGAAGAGATAACTCTAGAAGAAAAGGAAGAAGTTTTGTTAGAGGTGGATGCAATAGCAGTCCTGGAAATGATGGTGGAAGATGTCAAAACACAAGTACCAGTCAACCAAGTGGTCAAAGAACTGACAAATCAAATATTCAATTCCATTACTGTAAAAAGTGTGGACATTATGCATATGCGTGCGGAAAGAGACAGTATAATTAGAACAAGAAAAGTCAAGATCAGTCAAACAACACAAATAATCAAACCCAACCTATGTTTATGGCGGGCGTTGTAAAAATGCCTATAGTATCCCAAGTTGAATGCAATATTGATCAAGCAAGTCCATGTGACATATGGTATTTAGATTCAGGCTACAGTAACCACATGACAAGAAACATAGAACTATTTTCTAGTTTGGACGAGTCAGTACAAACCAAGGTTACACTTGGAACAGATATCCAAGTCATTGTCTTAGGCAAAGGTAGTATAAATATTTTAACTAAGAAAGGAGAATTTTTTTTTATGTCGGATGTATATTATGTTTATGGTCTGAAGGATAATCTGATGAGCATAAGACAACTATTACAAAAAGGATATTGAATCTACATGGAAGATAATCGCTGTGTGATTATGGAGAAATGCCCAAGCAATAAACTTATTGAAAAAATCCATATGACAAGTAACAGAATGTTCCCATTGACTTTGAAGCCAACTAAGGATAAAAATGAAACACAAGCTATTGGTAAAGAAAAATATGTGCAGTCAGACATTGCATTTACGACAGAAAATGTGCACAATTCCAATGAAAAAAATAGTACATGCAGTATCAAGAAAGGAGAAAATGGCGCAAAGATGAAGGAAACATTCCAATATGAAATACATGATGATTCCTAGCTATGGAATTTCAGATTTGGACATTTGAAATAATCTGCGATGTTTAGTTTGTGGAGAATGAAGCATGGGATGGAAACATAGCAAAGACAGTCAAAATTATTGATGCAATGGAGCGTGGTGACACAGAAGAAGAGGTGTTTCAAACACCATGTACAATTCATTGCGCAATTTGTTCTACATCTAGCATTGCGATGCATATCAGAGCGCAAAATACTCCAGTAAGAACAACAGGTGTTCAGTCTACACCTAGAGCGCAACAAACACCAACAAGCAGTCCCAATAGTTCTACATCTCTAGATCCAAGATTAGAAAGTCTGTTACCAAGAAATAAAAGAAATCTGTGCGACATATATAATGAAGACACAACAAATTTATTTTCAGGTTTTTCTCTTTTCTTCAAAAATAGATGATCCATTAACTTTTGAAGAAGCAGTCAAAGATGATATATGGGCAGAAACCATGAATGAAGAAATCAGATGCATAGAGAAAAATCAGGCATGGAAATTGGTAGATGATCCATATTTTATGAGAAAAAAGAAATGACTACATATTATTAATAGGTTCTTAACACAAAATAACAGAGATACATTAAAACTGGTTTTCTATTCAATAAGGAAATAAGATGAAACTGTAAATTGCAGCGGAAACAAGCTTACTGGAATGGTGGCGGCTTATCTCTGAGAAGAGATGTGACGGTTGCGATCATTCACAAGAATATGATTACAATGAGGCTCTGAAGGCCTTTTTACAATAAACAAGAATGCCAAAAACACTAGAGATCCAAAAACCTAACCCTAGGAGATGAAGCGCCAAAAGTCATGTGGACCCTGTTTGGGTAAGTTAGTACATCAACCTCCCGGGCTCGTAACTTTTGCATACGATCTTCGTTTTAGGCGTATGATAGCCCATTGGAAAGGTATCATCGAGAAGATTCATTTTTGGGGCTCAATCATGACTTTGACTATCATTGAGAAGCTTGATCCTGAAAAACCTTCATTTAGGCCCTTAAAATGGCCTCGGAAGTTAAAACTTCTAAAAATAGTAAAATGCCAAAATTGTCAGAAAACTGTTTTCAGCCAGTTAGAAAAGGTGGGTGGCCACCGATATCCACCTAGATCAATCCTACCTCATTAGGAAGTAGTGGTCTCCATTGCATTGAGTTCCCCCATCAGATGAGGAAATTTTTGTTGAATTTGGCCCTGGGTGAGCCACTTGCCTTGGTGCAGGAGCTACCCTGCTTTGACGACTCGATAAAGTTGTATCCTTTGTTTTCGAGTGCCCTTGGTATGTGTTTCCACAATATAATCGTTGGATTCCTATTGTATGCAGTCGTGGTTGAGCTTTATTGGTGTCATCTACTCTACTACATTTGAGGTGTCCAATAATGGTGGGAAATAAGGGCGAAGGAGATCCACGTTGAACACTGGGTGCAGGCCAAGGAAAGGAGGAATGTTGAGCTCAAAATAATTAACCCCCATGGACTTGGTGATGGTGTACGACCCATAACGGAGTGGGAAAATCTTCTAATGGGGTCCTGTAAGGTGTTCTTTGTGCAAGTGCAACCAAACGTTTTCTCCCATCTGAAACTTATGTGGCACCCGATGTTGATCATGACGCTGCTTGTACTTGTCATTGGACTTCTGCAAGATATCCTGAACCTATTGGCAGATGTGTTGGATCCACTGAATGAACCAGGTGGCTTTGTCAGCTTCAGTTGAAGCAGGAGATGAGTCAGGCGAGGTGACCATAAGGGGAAGTGCAACATCTATGGGACCCAATGGTTGGAATCCCAACCCCACTTGAAAGGGGTTGTGGATGGTTGAGCTATGCAGGGCTCAGTTGTAGATATGTTAGACATAGGGAAGGATTTTATACCATGTGTGAGGGTGATTTGAATTATACATGTGAAGGATATGTACAATAATTTGACTGAGGACCTCGGTTTGGCAATCTGTCTGGGGTGGAAGGTCGTGGATTTGGTGAGCTTAGTGTACAACAGTGACTAGAGGCTCGACCAAAATGTGCTAAGAAATCGACTGTCTGGGTCTGAGAAAATGGTTTGTGGGATTCCAAAATGTACCTAGACTTTTTCAAAGAAGAGCTTGGCAGTGGCCTTTGCTGTGATGTTCTTCTTGCAGGCAACTAGAATTTCCATCTTAGAAAAGCGATCAACAACAACAAAAACACAGTCATTTCCCAACTTGTTGGACTGGAGGCCTGACATGTAGTCCATTGCGATGGATTCCCATGGCTTCTTAGGAGTAGGAAGAGGGGTGTACAGACCCTGTTTCTTAGTGGTCAGTTTGGAAATAGCGCAGAAAGTGTAGGACCTGATATACTTGCTGACCTCCTATCGAAGTTTCGACCAGTAGAAATGTTTTTGTAGCATCGACACTGTATTTTTGATGCCGAAGTGTCCTTCCACCTGACTGTAGTGGGCTTCCCAGATCATCTTCACCCGCTCTCTTGATGGAACACAGACATGGCCCAGATGACACAATAACTCGTCCTGAAGATGGAAATTATCGACAACTGCGTTTGCACCCAACATTTGGTAGGTGGTGGCAAAGTCCGGGTCTGTCTCATAGAGTTGGGGCCATCCAGAGGTCTCATGGCCGCAGAAGTCTAGCACCGTGGTGAGTTTCATGACAGGTGGTATGCTGAGGCAATCAGCGATGTGATTGGTGCTTCCTGTTTTATACTTGATGTTGAGGTGGAATTGATACAAGTATCTGGACCACTTTTTATGGCAATCATTCTACAATTTTCCTTGTGTCTGCATGAAATGCAGTGGCTTATGATCAGTGTGGATGACTGTCTCTGTAATGATCCCAAGACAAATTCTTTATTGGAATCACTAACTACTACTGATTTA
>JASDQU010102987.1:0-29345 GCA_032191745.1 Picea mariana
TTTTATTTATGTCGGCTTTAGGCCATTATTTGTAATTATACCTCCTAGTCTCCTATATATACCAAGGAGACATTTTCATTTTGAATCATCGTGTACTTGAACATTTAAGTGGGGTAAAAGGAGGTTTCCCCCTCGAAGAGGCTTATTATCTCAAATTATCTCTTTTTCAAGGCGTTGAGTACTTTTCCTGAGGTTTTTATATGCTATATTGATGTTTGGTTCTTAACAATCTTGGGTTCAGCCAAGTGTACTCAACAATTTATGGGAGGTTGAAAAATCATTTCAAATTAAAGTCGTGAAATGAGTTATGAGTAGAGGTGAAGGGTATTAAGTGTTTATGATGGACATGGTAATCATGTTGGACATAGGTAGGATAATGATAGGAAAGGAAATCATAGAAAATATATAAACCATAAGAAATAACTATTTAACATTTTGATATCTTTTTTAACAAACAAAATGTTCTTGATGGTCATCTTGTTCAATTATCGATAATATATACATAACCTTAAGGTACCATCATTCTTCTTTACAAACAGATTTGGTTCTCCCCACGGGGATACACTCGGTATGATATAAACTTTATCCATCATTTCTTTCAACTACATCTTCAGTTCCACCAACTATGGTGCACTCATCCTGTAAGGAACTCTTGATGCTGGCACTGCTCTCGGCATGAGATCAATTGAAAAGTCAAGGTCTATTTTCAGAGGTAATCCAGACACCTCCTCTGGGAACACATCCCTGAATTCCCATAACACAGGATGGTCTTCAACTTTCAACTCACCACTTTCTGTTGAATTTAGTACTTGTATAACATACATATGACACCCTCTTCTGCTATACTTATTGAGTTATAACTCTAATATTTGCCTCATAGAGACTGGCTTTCGAATTCCTTGCAAAATTCTCGTACCGTCTTTCTCATCTTTGCATTCTAGAGTTTTCTCATAGCAGTTCAATTTTTCCTTATGGGCGGCTAACCAATCCATTCCCAATAATAAATCATAAGAGCCAAGGGGTAGAACATTCAGATCCACATGGGCCTAAAATTCCTCAATCCGAATTGGACAAGCTTCAATGACCTCCACCACTTTCCTCTTTGTTCCCATGGCTAACTGGACTAACCATTCCTTGGCGTGTTTCTTTTTCTGTAATGAACATGCCTCAACTACTCAAAGTGAAACATAACTAAGATTAGAACTTGGGTCAATTAAAATATAGATTGGTTGTCTAGTAATGATACCTTCCAATTCCACCATAGAAGCTTGGTGGTCTTCTTGTAGATTTTCCACCACCGCGTATATTCTCGGTATGCTCCTGGCTACGTCGTTGACTGTAGCAGCCCCTTGTACATTATACACTCTTTTATTGTCATGTTGTCTGTGGGAAAAATCCCTCAATATATGTGGCTCTCCACATCCCCAACATTTCAAAGGTCCTTTATTGGTTTCCTCCACTCTTTCATTTTCTTGCTCCATTGGCTTATTCGTACTTTGGGACATAAAAAGTTGTTGATGCACGCTCCTTCTTGGTCGACCTGACTATGCATCCTTCCCATAATTCTTGCGGGGAAAAGGATTAAATCCTTTCTTCTAGAATCCACTATTGTCCCTTCTTTTCCAGTCCTTAGGAGACTCATGCTTGTGCTTAGACTCATTGTGACAACATTTAGGCTTCTGAATGGTGTCTTCTAGTGTCTTAGGTTTGTCGAATTCAATTCGATGTTGGTATGACTGTGGCAACCCACTGAGAAAATGATGAATCCTTTCCTTCTCATCCTTAAGGTAGGTAACATACCTCAACAATTCCATAAATCACTTTGCATATGCCTCCAAGGTAAGTTGCCCCATCTTAAGATCATAAAATTCCTTTATCTTGCCATCATAATACTTTTCAGATAGGTAAGCCTTGCAAAAATATATCTCAAATTTTTTCGAGGTTAACTTGATTTCCTTTATCCCTTTTATTTCCTTGAGGTCTTCACACCAAATGGAAGCCCCTCCATTCAGGTTAAACACTGCAATCCTCGCCTTGGTATTGTTTGAGTAGTTATGTACTTGGAAATAATTTTTCAAGTTGAATAGCCATGCTTTGGCTTCCTCTCCTTTCTTTATCTCACCATCAAAGGTAGACGGTCTATCCTTCTTGAATTATTCAGTTAGAAAACTCTGATATTTCTTCCTCTTTCTCTTATTAGAAATACTAGATTCCATGCCACTACTAGACCATCCTGCCAGATTAGTCTTCTGACCAGAGGAATACATGGAATTTCCTCCACTTGATCCACCTATTAGGATATTTAGAATCTTAGGAGTTAGTTATGATCTACTTGGTCTAATGATTCGTTAGGTAAAAGTTTGTTTGTTAGTGTGTTTCTTTAGTATGCATTAGTATGAATTTGTAGTTAGGAAATCCGACGGTCACGATATGTGTTGAAACACACACTGACACTAAGAGGGGGGGTGAATCAGTGTCTGAAAATTTTGGCTACTTTTCACTCTTTCATAGATTAACTAAATTAATCGAATAAAATATATGCAGTTCAATTATTTATTCATAAATATGTATAACACAAACTACATGAAGTAGATACAATATCATTCTTTTATTTATTTAACTTGAATGAATACAAATAAAATCAATCCTTTAATATCTTCAACTTCAACTAAATATGAGAGATCCAACTCTCTGATACAAGACCCAAATTGTAGTTCTCATATCCAAATGAGAAATGAGGAATCCAACCCTCATAACAAGACCCAACTTGTTGATCTCAGATCCAACTGAGATGTTAGGAATCCAATCCTCATGACAAGACTCAACTTGTAAACATGCACCAACCTGATAGAATGGACTTTCATTCAATCCATTATATATATATATATATATATATATATATATCCACCAAAAAACTTTCTTCCCTTCATATTCCTTTACTTATATAGTCCTCCAAAGGGTGCTACTTTGAAACAATGTGTCATTTTGGAATGAAACACTACACCTCTTCATTTAATTAACACAAATGGTAACTTTTATTAATTGATTTCCGTACACCAATTTAGAAAACTGTTTTCATATGACAATTTTGGAGCTACGGAAACGGACTTCAAAATTCTATGACATGGATTTTTTGCAGAATATTCCCAATTAGCCATCTTAAGAGAAATTTCTCCAGAAAGTGTGCAAGGTGGCTAATACAGGTGGTTATTTGAAGGAAACTTGCCCATATTTTCCTTTCGTTGTCTGATGCCAGATTGACTTCAGTACATATTACCTTTTCGTGAATGTCTAAATCAACCTCCACATATCTCCTTTGTTCTTGATTATTTAAACTCAACTTGTAAACATTTTTCTTGATGGTTATATTAAAATCAGTTCCCTCTTAGTTTCTAGTCACTAAAGATTTTACTTGGTCTCACCCTTTTTCGTATTTTCTTTCTCATTCGACTGAAAAACATATTTTTGGTTGACTCAACTAGAAGAAATTTCGGCTTGAGTATTTCAATTCTAGTTGACCCATCTTGCTTTAGCCTCGACCTGAATTGTATTTAAGTTTGATTTGACTTCGAACATTAGGTTACTTCTTTCTTGGACCGACTCGACTTGGAAGAAAACCGATTTGATAACTTCGAATTTGGTCTTCTCAACTTGCTTTGGCCTACTTGTATTTCCCGACTCAATTTTCCTTTGACTTTGACCTTCAGTTGGTCTACTTGTCTTCGAATTGTCTTGAAATTGATCGACTTGTCTTCTCCAATCTACAGGATTGCAATCTATCGACTTGTCTTCGACTCATCTTGCAATCGATCGAGTTCCAAATAGTCGACCTTATTGTTTTTTGAATCTACTCGACTTGTGACTTGTTGGTGTCAATGCTTCTCCACCAAACATCCACCATTGACATTCTGTCTCATCTCTGGACTTTTCTTCAATTGAGATTTTCTGAATCACTTTTAATGAACCATGTCTTATTAACTTATTTATTTGTGGTTTGTATGGATCCATATTGGATTATCCATTTACCCTATTTATCTCTACAATTTCTTCACAGTTTCTTCTTTTGTGCATGGATGTTAATGACACAATCTCAACCTTATAGAATATAGAATGAGTGTATCAAGTTGATACAATATATTAGTCAATATGATCTTTCTGCTGATATTCAAGTCACCTTCATAACATTATGTCCAATATTGACAATGCTTGACATTCAAGTCACCTTCATAACATTATGTCCAATATTGATAATGCTTCTCAAACTAATCAATCAATGATACTTCACCTATTTATCAAGGTTGAAATCAGTGACAACCAAATTTTCAACAATCTACCCCTTTGTTATTGATGACAACCTTAGTTAAACAATCTTACTTCCCTTGTAAAATGTATTCTGTATTTTGAGTCCTTTGAGCTAACTTTGTTTTACTCTTTATCTCTCCCCCTTTGACAACAATGACAAAGGGAATATTTCTCTTCTCCTCCTGAGATGATGCCCCCCCCGAGGTGATGCTCCCCCTATCTTTGTCCGATTTATTTTGGACTTTGTTTTTATTGTTTATCTCTCCTCTTTTGACATCAATGACAAAGGAAATAAACCTTTATTTCTTTTCTTCCCCCGTGAATGTGCCAGCTGTTATCTCAATCTCTTGGGGTTTTTGTGTTCAAATAGGGTTTTACTGTCTTCTCCTTTGTCATAACGGACAAGGGTGTGAATCTTATTGATTTATTTCTTCTTCTTCTTGATATTCTTTAGTTCTTTGATTCCAAGAGATCTTTATTGTTCTTTCATATCATTAATAACTTTGCTCTGTTCATACTCCGTCTTTATATATTTTGAACTCCTTTTGTTGTTTTCTTCTTTAGATATTATTTGTTTTATTCATCAGACTATTCTACAAACTGATTTACTTTTGAGAGTTCATCATCATCAACACTATTTTGTGCACCATGATCTTCTTCATATTCTTCTTTAGAAATTCTTCTTCCTTGAGATTGTTCCTCTTCATATGCAAAGCTCTGAAACTCACATTCCTTATTAGGAGTTTCATCCATCAATTTATTGTTATCAATTTCTTCATTTTTTGGTGCAAGGTGTTCATCATCTTTCTTTCTTTCTTATTTATATTTTCTTCTCCATATCTTTCCATAAGGCACTCTGTTTGATGAACGTTTCTTTTCCACATTTTTCATTTGAGATTTATCCTCTCTTCTTTTCTTCCAATGACCCAAAATGGATCCAGGAAGGCCAAAATTTCAAAGTTCTCGGAATCGTATGAAACCAACGCCATCGCGTAGGGCTCTTCGAGCCGATTCCAACAATATGTTTTTTTTTCTTAAAAAATGGAGTCTGTATGCGAAAGTTATAGCATTCAGAAGTTATGCATAAATAGTAAAAAAGTCAAACTAGTCAAAGGGTGATGTGGCAGTGGAAGAGTTGGACATGTGGCATTCTATGGGTAGGAAACGTGGTAGTGGTAGCATGACATGTGGAATTATATGGGTAGGACACGTGGCAATGGCAGTATGGCATGTGGCATGCGATGCGGTTTCATATTACTGGTTAAAATCATGTGGCAAATTATTTTTATAATGTGGATATATTATGGTTATATCCCCACCATAAAGGGCTCGTATCCCATATTTTATGGCATAAAAAAAATGCTAAGTTAAATTTTATGAAATGGGTGCACTATTTCCAAGTTTTAATGCCACAACACTAACCATATATTATATGGTTAATAAAATCACACCATTTCATAATATATGCCACGAATTATGTGCCAATGAAGTGGTCAATATAAACCATATGATATGGTTATAGATTATGAAAAGGCACGTGCATATTTTGTGGGATATGGTTATATCTTATGAAAAGGTGCGTGCAAATTTTATGGGTCGAAAACTTTGGAAATGACATATTTTAAAACCATATTTAAATCCATATGCTATATTTTATGCAGATTTAATGCCACAAAGAGTGGGTTTGTTGGGATTTGATCCCACAACCACTTCTTTTTAAACCAAAACTTTTACCAGCTCCACTATAGGTCGAATTGATGAAGAATAGAGCATAACAGTCCAATTTATGCAGGAAAAACCAACAAGCTAAGCAAACTTTGGAGGCCATTTCCGGGAGCTACGCACAACCTTTTTCAGTGCCGTTAGTTGTGTTGGATTCTTGAGTCGAGAAGAACACAACCATACCAGTTTGTAATCCAATTGATGTAGTTTTGAAGCATTTAATATTAATGAAAGAGGCCTACCCACTGATGACCAAAGGCCCAGATACGTAGGAAATTTGTGTCAAACTCTCAAGTTTTTGGTGTTATGGTTTGATGTTCCTTATGTGCATTTGTTGTTCTATATGTTTTATAATGGCTGTAAAATTATTCATTTAAGAATATTCTTATTCTTCTCTTTAAATTCTAAATGGTAAATCAACTCATGTAAAATACTTAACCAAGTATTTAAAATATCAATTTCGGATCATCCAAAGTTCATTAGATTTCCTTCCTGACTTGTATGGATTATTTTTCATGGGTTGTCTTCTTGATTTCCTGTAGTATTGGGATTTGTGCCCAAACTTGTCACAGTTGTCGTATCTCATGGTATGAAAAAACTTTGTTGTGTGCCCAACATAATTGCATCTCCAACATCTCATTAAATTATTAGACCTTCCTGGATTTTTCTTTTCAGGACTCTTGCACTCCAATGCTTTGTGACCAAAGTTATGACAAAAAAAACAATAACCATTGAAGGTGTTTCCATACTCGAGTCTGTTGTGACATGAGAAGTCTATCTTTTGATATGTTTCTTGTTTTTGACTTCTATAGCTTCCTCTTTTAACAAAGTTCACGATTTGTATTTGGTTTTTGATTGCACGTTTTCCTTTTGAGGAGGATAATCCTTTCTCATGTTTGTGAATGGTGTTCCACTTGCCACCTTCTTCTTTCTTATTGTACCCAAGACCAGTTTTTTCATCGATTGGTCTTTGAATGTTCCATATCTTATTCAGGATGGTTGAGCTGTTATGGAATTTGACATTTTCTTTTGTCTTTTCATTCTTCTTTTTAAGGTTGATAACTTCTAATTCCAACATGTGACATGTTTCTTCATTTTTAGTCCACTGGATTTTCAAGTATTCTTCTATTTCCTTAGCTTCTTCAAGTTAATTCTTTATACAGATGACTATTTCATCTGTCTCATCTAATAATTCTGTGCATTTATTGGTTTTTTCATATGTCTTCAAATCTTCTATTTCTTTTTTTAGATCAACAACTTCAATCTTCAATCCTTTGATTTATTTCTTGTTTTCTAGCTGAATCATTTTGAGGTTGATGAAATCCAATTCCAACGTGTGGCATAGTTCTTCCTTTTTAGTCAACTGGATCTTCAAGGTTTCTTCACTTTCCTTAGCTTCTTCCAGTTGAGTCTTTAGAACGTTGACCATTTATTTTGTTTCTTTTAATTCTTTTGTGCATTTATTGATTTTTTCATATGCCTTCAACTTGTTCATTTATTTTCTTAGATCAACAACTTCAGTATTTAATCTATTGATCTCTTCTTCTTTGTCTTCTAGCTGAATATTTTGTTCTTTCTCTTCATGGTTGTTAGATTGATATAACTATTGTAGTAGCAACATATCTTTATTTTGAAGTTTCTCCAACTCTTCTATAGTGCACATAGTTGTGTATTCGAGATTGTCAAAAGCCTCCACATGAAATTCAATATATATACCATTTCTTGGTTCCATACGAATATCTTCTAATGCATCTATAACATCAATGTTAAGATCCAATATTTTTTCTTCAGTGATTACTGAGGTATGCATCAATTCCTTGATGGAGTTGTCTTCTTCATTGATGACTAGGGATTGCATCAATTCCTTGTTTGAGTTGTCATCTTCTTTGATGACTGGGGATTGCATCGATTCCTTGTTTGAGTTGTCTTCTTTATTAATGACCGGGATTGCATCAATTCCTTGTTTGAGTTTTCTTCTTTATTGATGAATGGGGATTGCATCAATTCCTTGATGGTATTGTCTTTCTTTTCTGTGTTTTGTACTTTAGTCTGATAAGAACTCCCTAGATGGAGCCATAATACTTTAGCAGAGGTGCAATGTCACATCTTTTATTTGATTTGGTTTGACAATCCATTTTGGATTTCTTTTAATGCCATTGAATTGTTTCTCTTTGCTTATTTTGTAGTTTTGGATTTGTTCGTTTAGGTATTTAAGTACCAAGGCTTACTTACTACTGAGTTGAAAACTCCATATCCTCTTGACTTTAGATATATTTTCATTCTTTCCCTCCATGAAGAGTAGTTTGTTCCATCGAATAAAGGAGCTTCATTTATGGAGAGAGTCATTTGTTCATCCATTTTTGTGTTTAGTAGGATCTTCCTTCCAATGATTAGACTATTTTTCCTTAAAGAAACCTTACTCTGATACCAATTGTCCTCTTCAAAACAATTGAGTGGTTAAAATGTGGTGAAGGAACTCACTTTGATACCAATTTTTGAAACACACACTGATACTGAGAAGGGGGATGAATAAGTGTCTGGAACTTTTGGATACTTTTCACTCTTTCATAGATCAACTAAATTAAGTGAATAAGATATATGCAGTTCAATTAATTATTCATAAACATGTATAACACAAACTGTATGAAGTAGATAAAATATATTTCTTTTATTTATTTAACTTGAATGAATACATATAAAATCAATCCTTTAATATCTTCAACTTCAACTGAATAAGAGAGATCCAACTCTCTGATACAAGACCCAACTTGTAGTTCTCAGATCCAACTGAGAAATGAGGAATCTGACCCTCATAACAAGACCCGACTTGTTGATCTCAGATCCAACTGAGATGCGAGGAATACAATCCTCATGACAAGACTCAACTTGTAAACATGCACCAGACTGATAGAATGAATTTTCATTCAATCTATTACACACACACACACACACCCCAAGACACTTTCTTCCCTTCAAATTCCTTTACTTATATATTCCTCCAAAGGGTTCCACTTTGAAATAGTGTGTCCTTTTGGAATTAAACATTAGACCCCTTCATTTAATTAACACAAATGGTAAATTTTATTAATTGATTTTCGTACACCAATTTAGACAACTATTTTCGTATGACAATTCTGGAGCTACAGAAAGAAATTTTAAAATTCTACGACATGGGTTTTTGCAGAACATGCCCGATCAGTCGACAGGAAAGAAATTTCCCCATAAAGTGTGTAGGGTGGTCGGTACAGGTGGTTCTTTGAAGGAAAATTTCCCATATTTTCCTTTCGTCGTCGGATGCCATATCGACTTCAATACATATTACCTTTTCATGAATGTATAAATCGACCTCCACATATCTCCTTTGTTGGTGATTATTTAAACTCAACTTGTAAAAAATTTACTTGATGGTTATATTAAAATCAATTCCCTCTCAGTTGTAGTCACTAAATATTTGACTTGGTCTCACCTTTTTCTCATTTTTCTTCCTCATTCAATCGACAAACATCTTTTGGGTCGACTCAACTAGGAGAAATTTTGACTTGAGTATTTCAATTCTAGTTGACCCATCTTGCTTCAACCTTGACCCAACTTTTATTTAAGTTTGATTCGAATTAAACCTTTAGGTTACTTCTTTCTTGGACCGACTTGACTTGGAAGAAAACCAACTTGAGAAATTCAACTTTGGTCGTCTTGACTTGATTTGGCCTAGTATTTCCTGACTTAATTTTCCTTCAACTTCGACCTTCATTTGGTCAACTTGTCTTCGAATCGTCTTGAAATCGATCGAATTGTCTTCTACAACTTTCGTCAATCTGCAGGCTTGTAGTTGGTCAACTTGTCTTCGAATCGTCTTGAAGTCAATTGACTTGTCTTCGACTCGTCTTGCAGTCGATCGACTTCCAAATAGTTGACCTTATTCTTGTTTGAATCGACTCAAATTGTGACTCGATGGTGTCAATGCTTCCTCACCAAACATCCACCATTGACATTATGTCTCATCTCTGGACTCTTCTTCAATTGAGATTTTATGAATCACTTTTAATGAACCATATCTTATTAACTTATTTATTTGTGATTTGTATGGATCCATATTGGAATATCCATTTAACCTTTTTATCTGGACAATTTATTCAAAGTTTCTTCTTTTGTGCATGGATGTTAATGACACAATCTCAACCTTATAGAATATATGGTGAGTGTATCAATATCATACAATATATTAGTTAATATTATTTTTATACTAATATTCAAGTCACCTTCATAACATTATGTCCAATATTGACAATGCTTGACATTCAATTCACCTTCATAACATTATGTCCAATATAGACAATGCTTGACATTCAAGTCACCTTCATAACAATATGTCCAATATTGAAAATGATTCTCAAACCAATCAATCAATGATACTTCACCTCTTTATCAAGGTTGACATCAATGGCAACCAAATTGCAAACAATATGTTCCCGACATAGAGTGATCCGACAATTCATATTCTCCTCAATCTTAATGACCATTGATCCTTGGATAACACCCGATTGGTTCATGATCTCTATTTAAAGAGCATGGAGGGTTATTTTCCGGTGATCGATTGTGAGAAAATCTCTTGTAAAATATCTCTATAATCTTTTTCTTTTTCATTAATAAACTACTCCAAGTGGTCGCGTTGGTTGTGGCCGTGGATGTTTCCCCATAGGGGTTTTACCATGTCAAAAAATCGGTGTGTTGATCTTTGATAATGTTGTGTGAGTGGTTACTGAATTTGTTCATCCTATGTTGGAATACATGTGTTGTCGAACATGGTATCAGAGCCCGTTTGAAGACTCGCTCCTATTGTAGATCAAGATTGTGAAGCTGAGTTACCTCATCTCTATTTTCTGCCATTTCCATACATTTCTAGGCTAAGATTATTGTTCCATTGTGTCTGGAGCGCTCATTTCAGTCAAGAATGCTTTTCGTTTCACTCGAAAAGGTTTCCATTTTCCGAAGATACAACCATTTCATTCGGATCCGGAGGTATAAAGCTTGAATACACCCTTTTAAAATTTTTGCAGAGTATTATTTCGGTTTTATATTGTTTGTTTCTGGGTTGCTACTCTTTTAGATATGTGTATTCTCTTTGCCTCGCACCTTGTGCGATCTCAAAAAATCATAAATAGATAGGAAAATGTGCATTTTCCAAGTAAGCTAACCGAGATCTAACCCTTGTTGTCATCGAGAAGTGAAAATTTTTTCTTCTGTGAAAAGAGTCTTTTAGCATGCTCTCCAAGGCCATTTTCAACAACAACAACAACAACCCCAATCCTCCTGCTAAACAATACAATATGTTTTGCTAGCCCACTTGGTTAAAAGTTGCCTTATTAAGTAAGAGGTCTTGAGTTCAAGTCTCTCTTTTTGTTACTTTTTTTGAAAAAGTTCATGCTCCATTGAAAAGTGTATTTCATTTCAAGTATAAAAGTGAATCATTATAAGTAGCTTTAATATTTTGTTTTAGAGTTATTTATTTTGCATGCAGCTTTCTTTTATAAAGTAACTTCATTGTAAAAGTGTTCCCCACTTCTTTTTATAAAAGCGGGTCACTTCATAAAGGAACTTATTTGTAAAAGTGAGGTTATTTTTAGGGGTATCACCACCACGTGGTTTTTTGGTTACCGTTTATGCCTTTTTTTAAAAGGGCATAACTTTCACATCCAAATTCCGTCTTTAGTGTCGGTTTTTTTAAAACTACCTAAATTTTTGAGCTCTTTCCATCCATATCATAAATTTCAGTTTTTAAATCCATATTATCTACATATTTAATATGGCTTCTTCCAGTAATATTTTTCTTACCTGCACCAACTACTTCCAATGGAAATCCCATATGGATGATTTATTAAGAAGTAAAGGCTTGTACCGTATTACCTTGGGAAAGGAAAAATAACCCATTAATGCTGATAAGAAAGTCAAATGGGCTAATAGGAGTGATGACGCATGTGGACTGATCATAATGTTCATCTCTCCTGATTTAAAGTTCCACCTTAAAGAAATTAATGACCCCGATGAAGCTTGGGAAAATATAGAATATGTGTTTGGTAAACACAATATTATTCGAGCACATTGGTTAGAAAATCAAATACCGACTTTAAGTCCAAATGATTTTTCTTGCATTGAAGACTGTCTATCTAAGTTTAAAACACTCATAATTTTATGTGAAGAATGTGAGATAAAGTTGGAGGAAGAGCATTGCATATATATTTTTGTTTCTAAGCTAAGTAGTTCATATTCTATGTTTGTATCTATATTTTATGCCATGAGAGAAGATCTAGGGAAAGATTATCAAAAACCCACTCTTGAGTCCTTTTGTGATGCTTTGATTAGAGAGAAAGATAAGCTTGCACAACTTGGAGTGATCAACACTGCAGGTAACTCCAACAAAGCCTTAGTGGCCCAACAAAAATATAAACCAAAGAATCCAAGGAATCAACATCCTCGCCACAACAACAAGCAACATAAGCGTCCCAAACTCACTCATACATCTTCAACTCCTAATGGTAACAAAGGAGGAAAATCTAAAAAAAAGAAGACTGACAGACATTGCAACTTTTGTGATAAAGATGGTCATGATGAGTCCAAATGTTTGAAGAAGATGGCATCTTTTGAAACAACGATGAAGAAACACAACATCAATATTAATTCTACTTCTCCTTCTTCTTCTCAAGGACATGCACTTTCTGCTTCTGGTTTCTCCTTCAATGCAACTTCTACTTCTTCTTCCGATGAGTGGCTTATTGATTCTAGATCATCTTATCATATGGATAAGGACAAAGACACATTTTCTTCTCTAAATGAATGTAACACCAAGAAAATATTTATTGGTAATGATAGATCTCTTAGTGTTGTAGGATTTGGAATAGTTCAAGTAGATAATGATCCTTTCAGTGATGTGTTGCATTCCAAGTCTTTCTTGTAACCTTCTATCAGTATATCAAATCACTCATTCAGGTGAAGGTAAAACCGTAGAGTTTTCACCTCACCAAGTTGTAATCAAGGATCCAAAAGATCCTAAGCATGTTCTTGCAACTGGAATTGCCGATGATATTACCAGGTTGTACAAGTTTGACAACTTTGGGTCATCATCTTTTCTATCTGTTTTTTTTTCTCATAGAGATGACTTGAGAAAAATTTGGGATGAGCGGTTTGGTCATCTAAACTATCGCTCATTACAACAACCATGTAATCAACAAATGGTGACTATTCTTCCTCTTGTTTCATGCAGAGATGGTGTTTGTGCTGGTTGTGTTCTCAACAAACATCATTGGGACAATTTTGACAAACATGTCTCTTGGCATGCCTCGAGCCCTTTGTAGCTTGTTCACAGTGATTTGTGTGGTCCACTTTATTCTCTTTCTTTTTTTGGGTTCAATAATTTCTTAACTTTCATTGATGACTTTTCCAGACATATTATGACAAGTTTTTGGCCTACAAGGCCCTTGTAGAAAATAAATTTGGACATCAAATTCAAAGGTTAAGAACAGATAATGGATGCAAATATCTGAACAATAATTTTACAAGTTACTGCACGACATAGGGCATCCAAATGCAACACAATTTTCCATATACACCACAACAAAATGGTGTTGTTGAGAGAAAGAACTGCGCATTAAAACAAATGGCTAATCATATGATCCAATCTAAGGGATTAAGTCTAAAGTATTGGGTGGAAGACATCAACTGTGCAAATTATATAGTAAATCACACTCCCACAAAAGCTCTTAAAAATAAAACACCGGAAGAAGTTTGGACTAAAATTAAACTAGATCTAAGTCACTTCCATATATTTGGCAGTGTAGCATGGGCTCACATTCTTGATGAGAAAAGGAAACAATTGCAGCCTAAAAGTGAGAAGTGTATATTTGTTGTTTATTCTGAAGATGTCAAAGGTTATAGACTTCTTCAACCACATTGTAATGCAATTATTATTAGAAGAGATGTTAAATTTGATGAAAATATCTTGGCCTGCGAGCCTAATTCGACGATTGTTCCTTCTTCGACCTGCGATCCATATTTGATGTTTGTTCCTTCTTCCATTCCTATTATGGTTTCTTCTTCAGATGATGATGGTGAGAATGAAAATCCACCTCCACCTGCTCACCTTCCTCCATATGAGTTCATTGAACCTGAACCAACAAAAACACTGCCCTTCCTATATGGGTCCGTTCAACATGAGAAGCAACTGGTGATCTTGTCAGTGGTCCTTCAGATCAACGTCAAACATATTCACACTTCCAGCGAGCCTCTTCTCTTTTGGCTCAAGTTTCAGAGACTCATGATCCAGAGACATTTGCAGAAGCTTCAGGTCATCCAGATTGGGATACAACAATGAATGAAGAGTATCGTTATTTAATGGAAAGAAATACTTGGGATCTTGTACCTCTTCCAAAAGGAAGAAAAATTGTCAGATATAAATGGGTCTACAAAACTAAGTACGCATCATATGGAAGTGTTGAAAGACACAAGGCTTGACTAGTTTCCAAAGGATTTTCCCAAGTTGAAGGAATTGACTATAATGAAACCTTTTCCCCTATAGCCAATGAATTCCATTCGCCTTGTTCTTGCCCTTGCTACCTCACATAAATGGGAGGTCCATCAGATGGATGTTAAATCCTCCTTCTTGCATGGGGATTTGAAAGAAGAAATCTACATGGATCAACCTCCTGGATATGTCCATAATGACTCTAGCATTATTTTTCTCCTTAAGAAGTATCTTTGTGGTATTAGGCAAGCTCCCCAAGCTTGGTATGCCAAAATGGACAACTTTGTTATTGACACTAGATTTTCTAAATGCCATTCTGATCCTAATTTATACACCAAGAAAGTAGGAAGCCATCTCATAATCCTTTTACTTTATGTTGATGACCTTATCCTTACTGGTAGTGACTCAAAAATTTTAAACCATGTGAAAACCAACCTTAAGAAGAAATTTGAAATGACAGACTTAGGATTTTTGCACTATTTTCTTGGCCTCCAAGTTTTGCAAACCAATGAAGGATTTTTTCTTTCCCATTCCAAGTATGCTTGTGACCTTCTTCGTCACTTTCACATGGAAGATTGCGAACCAACCCCTTCTCCCTTCCAGTCTGGAGTCAATCTTACTGCCACCTATACTTATCCCGAACTTGATGCCACCTTGTACCGTCAGTTAGTTGGTAATCTCTTATACTTGACTCATACGTGTTCTGATATTTCCTTTGTTGTTGGTCTTATTTCTTGGTATATGCAAACAACCCATGAAAGCCATTGGAAATAAGTTAAAAGGATACTTCAGTATGTCCATGGTATAGTTCAGTTCGTGATACATTACAATTCATAGGGGAGTCATTTATTGGTCGGTTTCAATGATTCAGATTGGGTCGACGACCCTGATGATCAGAATTATACTGCAGGTTATGTTTCCAGCCTTGGTTTAGGACCTGTCACTTGGACCTCTAAGAAACAACACACTATTTCACTTTCTTCAGAAGAAGCAGGGTACTGAGTAGTAGTAAATGCAAGTCAGGAAGCCTTGTGGATTCGATAGATCCTTTCAGAGTTTGGATTGAAGCAACAACATTCGACCAGCCTTTGGTGCGACAATTAGAGTGCCATCAAGCTCACCAAAGACCCCTTTCAACATCAATGCAAAAAACACATCAAGCTACACATGCGCTTCATCAGAAAGCTCATTCATGATCAAGTTATTGAAGTTCTCCTTTTCCCTATAGAAGAATAAGTTGCAGACATTTTCACAAAGTCTCTTATAGAAGCAAAATTTTCCAAACTTCGATCTATGTTAGGAGTTCAAGAAGTTGTCATCAAGGNCTATCGTAAATCCTTCAATCCTATCCCAATTTGTTCTTAATGGGGGATGTTAGGATATTTAGAAACTTAGGAGTTAGTTAAGATTTGCTTGGTCTAATGAGTCGTTAGGTAAAAGTGTGTTTCTTAGTGAATTTATTTAGTATGGATTAGTATGCATTTGTAGTTAGGAAATCCGACGGTCACGATATATTCCCAATATAGAGTGAGTCGATGGTTCATATTATCCTCAATATTAATGGCCATTGATCCATGTCTTAACACTCGATTGGTCCATGATATCTGTTTAAAGAGCATGGAGGGTCATTTTCCGATGATTGATTATGAGAAAATATCTTTGTAATCTTTTTCTTTTGCATTAATAAACTTCTCCAAGTGATCACATTGGCTGGGGCCATGGATGTTTCCCCGTAGGGGTTTTACCATGTCAAAATATCGGTGTGTTGATCTTTGATCTAGTTGTGTGAGTGGTTACTGAATGTGTTCGTCCTCTATTTCAATACCTGTGTTTTCGAACACCACCTTTCTTAGCGCCTTGATGCTTTATTTTGGAATAACTCCTTGCCACATCATTGTGAGCCATTTCATGCTTTTGGGCATCCGAAGGGGTTTTCAACCTATCCAACTGCTGTAGCTCAACATTTCTAAGACCTTGTTGTAGATTCTTTTGAATTTTCGACAGGCTCTGGAGTAGAACTACATTCAACTTTGCATGTTTGGCATATTCTCTCATAAGCCTCTCGTTATCTGCCTTCATACTCTTCATCATGGCCATCACATATGGAGGGGTTTCCCTATCCCTCTAGTCGACAAATTCTTCATCTCTGAGGTGCATGAGGCCATTCATACTATGTTATACCATTCAATTCCTTTAGTCTTTTCAATTCATCCTACATGTTGAAACAAGAATCATCATTAGCATTTCATGTGAATATTACGACTCAGGAGTTTCTGACAACATAAATTCTCTTTTTTTTTTTAACAACCTTTCGTAGTTTTAGTGATCCATTCAAGCCCAGGGTTTGAACACTACTCAGATACCACTCTGTAACACACCTGACCCCCTAAGTGTAATTTTCAAGGGATGGGGTATGTAATTGTCACTTTTCTTAGTCATCTTAATCCCATTCATGGAGCTTCATTGCCTCCAGTTCATCAAGATCCCTCCAACGATGATTGTTTCGTTTGAAACTGAGCCCTAGATCTAAATTCATGGCCTTTATAAAGTTCCTTGGTATTTTACCTATCTAATTGTTGACATGTGGCATCCATGTGACACCTTGGCACAATCGCTGTTCACCATGATGACTATGTTTCACCGACGTGGTTCCTGTGAAATTCAACCATCACATATATCCACTCCATGTAGAACCTTCAGAGTCATCACTTAGACTCTTTTCCATACTCTTATGACTTACCTATGACATATATGGTTTCGAAGAATATTCCCCTTCGATTCCATCCATTCAGAGCTAGAAAAATTCGTACGATTTCCTTACTCCAAGACTGGAGAATCGAGGAATACACCCTTCTCCTTGATGGACGGTCATGGCATAATTCACAATATCCCAATAGACAGTTGAGATTGATTTGAAACTTAAGGTTCTCCTGCTAGGTATATTCCACTTGACTTGTCCACCTTTGGTTAAGTGACACTTGTCTTTTTAACTCACACCGTTTGTCCTACGGACAATCCATGCCAACCATGGGGTTAAACCTCCGTTTTGACATCCTTTCATCAAACTCACACTTCTTGGTCATCAAAGGGTTTCTCCAAATCCATCAAGGTCATACTTCAAAAATAGTTAACGCTGAGCGAGTTAGGCTCATGCTGAATCCATTCTCCTAGATAACCTTTTACACACATCTTCAAATAGATGCTCCTTGTCAACTCCCATTCTTATGAATTACTAGTGGGGAATGTAATGATCAACAAATGGAATTTCATCCCTTCCATTCATGGATCTACAACTTGTGCTAGTATAACTTCATGATATTTTCATCGGGTTTAATCTCACGGTACATGAGATTTCCTCCCGAAGGTCTCACTCCGATAGGTTTGTTTCAGATCCCTTCCCATAATGATGGAATGACCCCTTCGACACGACGACTCAGACTAACTACCGGTCAATGCTTATGATCTATTCATATCAATGGTGGTGGTTCCTTTTCGACCAACACAAGGTTTACAGAGTCATAATTGTTTTCTGAAAGGACTTAGCCAGTTTCTGAGTCCGATAAGACTTTGAGTTCTAACCTTCGAGGACTCATTATGATCCTAAAGTCTCTACATACTATCAAACTTATGGTTTAGGCCTCGCATGAGTTGTAGGCTCATCACACTAGAAACATATGGGGTATTAAGACAAGTAGCAGTTTGTGTTCATTCATTTCTTCGATTTAACCAAGCATTAGTAGTCATCACCATGTCGCTTACCTTACTACATTAAAGTCGTATATTAAGAATACAAACAATCTCTTGGATTTAAACATTCATATATATATATATATATATATATATATATATATATATATATATAAACACATACTTTTCCTATTCTGAAGCATTCACATAAGTCAGTTCAATACAGATGAATCACTTATCTGATACATGAATGATCCAATCCAACTGATTGAGAGAGGGCACCTCTCCTCCCAACCTTAGGCCTTGTCGTAGAGTCACTTCCTACAACACGCCACCCCCATGCCAAGCCATGATACAACCAGGGAAATTGACTCATCAGGGCTCAAAGTCTACAATGATCCGAGAAGGTTACTCTCCTTATCCCTATGACACAAAAGAAGTTGTCACTTTCTACTAAGCTCAAGGTCTCTAGAGGTTTATCAGGTGGTTTCTCAATTGGATTTCCTCTACACAAGGGAGTCCCTTATTTGGTTAACAATACCTTAATGACCTCCCCTTAACAGTGTCATTTTTTGTCCAGTAAGCACCAAGATGCAACCCACTATTTCTCTAGTTCAGAATCTGGGTCATCTCTGTTCAGGGTGATCATACTCAGCTTGGAAAAGATTCCTATTTTCTTCCATAAAGTTATCCTTTTCTTTCATAATCAATGCACCTGGCTTCTACGCTTTGTTTCTTGTTTCTTTGAGATACATTCTTTTCTCTGCTCATATGTGTTTTTACATCTCTCTCTCTCTCTCTCTTCGTTCTCTGCTACTTCCCACATTTCCTTTTTCCTTCTTTTATCCATTCCTCGGTCTCTCTGTTGAATCTTGCAGACGTAGCCTATAGTCCACCCTTTTTCCATATGAAGGGGCAGTTTGTGGTACATTCCTATCAACCATTCAATTGGTCATTATTTCTATGCATGGGCCAATTGCGATAGTCATTACTACCCAACTACCTTATATTGATGAAGTAGAGGATTGATGGAATGGTTGAGTGAAGGGAAGAAAAGATGCATCAATGAAGAAAATAGGAAGCTTGCACAACAAGCTTATCTATGCTTACAAACATGATGATTTCACCACTAGCACACCAGACTGATGGAAGATACCACGTGAACAATAAAGAGAAGGTCATGATCTCATGGCCAATACTTATCAAGGGTTTTCCCTCTCATTCAACAATTTGGTTTTTATATTAAATCAGAACACAATTACATGCCTCATATTATCAACATATAAGGTTTGTGCATAATTATAGTCTTGGGAGAAAACATGGTGTTACATATTTATACACATTTTTTCATTACACTCTCAACTTAGTCTAGTCATACCCCATGGATAGGAATGGCAGGTTCTAGATTAAATACCAAGCTAGTGACCATAATATAATTATGTCGATTAATCATAGAAACTCATTACCAATGTTCCATAACAAGGGGAAATTGCAGTATCAAAACACTAGGAGTTATAGGTCGATGGAGAGTTTAAGAGAAACACAACTCTAGGAGAAAAAACCCCAACCTCAACTCCAATAGAGAAAACCATAACCTTCTAGAGGAACAAATATATTAGAATCATGGGGTATACTTAATCACTCATGTATGCATAGGGTATTGACAAATTGAGTTTGTTGTTTTACCGTGGCTAAAGTAGTTTTCAATGGATTGTGAAGGTGTCTGTGAGTTTTTATGCCATGCATAGGAGTTATGTGGGTTGAGAGAAAACATACATGTGTTTCCACACAAGAATTGTTGTTGAATACTAGAGCAATCTGGGCATAGGTATTGTGAAACATATTACCTGCTGGATTATGAGAAAGTTCTACAATAATGCTTGCTGGATTGATTGAGTGATATATTAAATAAACATGGGTAAAAATATCGGTATTTGTAACCCACACAAAGGAAGGTATAATAAGAAATCCAATGCAGATTGCGTGAAATAGACATGTCGTATATATAGTGATTACAACCTCATGAATACCCATAATAATAGGGATTGCAGAGGTAACTAGTTATTTGCAATAACAAGGACTGATCTTCAAATACATACAATATTACCAGTTTAATAATTAATCACAATAAAAGAAAACCAGTGCAGGGAAAACCCCAAACGTTGACAATTTCAACACAAAATTACCATGCAAATTCCTCAATATAAGACAAACATTTGAATACATTCATTTACACATTATAAACATCAACTTATACAACTAAAACAATGATGGAATCTTTAGAAATAATTATTTGCAATATCTTTTGGAAACCAGAGACAAAAATACAAAGAAAAGATTTATAAACCAGAACAAAGATTTTAAATTATCTTTTGAAGATTATAGACCAACAATCAACTGACCGAGTTGTTTCCACTTAATTGTAGGAAAATACATAGCGGACACCACCCCCTAGCCTGGATATGATACCACCAAGGTGAAGCAGGGGTTGTTAACTCTGAAATTTGGACTCTAATAATTGTTTTCCTCTGTAGATTTCTTGATAATAGATCAATCCTATGGAACCCATATACCTACCCCACACAACAAAATGAGTATTTCCTTCTCTGTTGTTCAGTGCCTCAGAAATTACTCACACTTGTGCTATTCAGTGTGTGCATAGAAGGTCCATACTGTGTCTCCATATTTCATTAGATTTTCCCATGTTTTCTTGGCATTTTCTCAAGGCTACAAACTTTCATTCATGTATGGTTGGTCTATCATGGGCTTGGATCCCTTTTTCCCATGTCTAACCTCTCAAAAATCTTCTTCATCCCTTTTTTTCTAACAGCTCTCCTCACCCCATTCGAATTTCCCTCATGCATAATGGATAAAGAGTTCAAACACAACTTCTATTCCTAGATCTAAGAATGTATGGGAGACAATTTGCTAAAATTTAGGAGTTGTGGCTTGGATTGAGGATTCTGTTTCCTCCACTCCTCTTAACTCATTTGTGTTTTGGAATTCCAAATTGAAATTGGGTGAAAATTCAATATAGTATAGGTTATATGATTTAGGAATAACCCCCCCCTTTAGACCCCCTCATCTTTCCCCTCTTGTGGTATCATAGCCCCTATAGGTGCTCAATATCAATCGATCTTGGTTTTATTCTTCTTTATTAACTGTAAAACAAAAAGACGTACAATATTCATAGTACCATCGTATATTTGACCCATGGCGTTAGTGTACCTGAGTTATAAAGTAATAATGTAAAGTATCTAAGTATTTATTTACAAATAATTCCAGGAGTAAAAATTGGGATATTACATCCCCTCCCTCTTGGAATAACATCGTCCTTGATGTTCTCTATTGCAACAGTGTCATGTCATCATTCTTTAACTATACCTGCAATGTCATATTTCATTGTCTTGGTACACCTTCAAACTTTAGCATTCCAACATATGCCTACCTCAATCATCAATGTAAGCATGCATAACATAACCATTTCTAATCATTAAGTATTCCATCAATATGAATTTCCAACCTGTCAATATTAAATTCATAACTAAATCATATATATTCATACCACAAGATAAAGGTCAATACTTTTCTGTATGAATATGTATCTGATCCATATGGCTACCACATATAATACCCAACTAACAATTTTCTTAGACACACCCAATACACTCATTATCCCAAGTAGTGTGCTATTCATTCAAGCCTCCTCTTCTATGTAGTCACTCATCCTCTAGGCTCAAGAATCCCCTTCTCTGTTACACAGTCCCTTGGGCGATCCATCATTTTCCAAGGTTTCCTTGCAATGAAAAAGTATAGAGACTTATAGAGTTTTACAACCAAGGCATCCCTTGGATTGCTCTAAAATAGCATAGCACATGTCAATGGCGATCATGGAATATAATGGGGTTCCAATATCCAGTGGAATTCTTTCCATGTTTTTCAAATTCAACAACCATCATCTCTCCTTTCTATAGAGAGTTTAATCATTTCTTCTATATCACATATTCATAGTTACCATGAGATATCGTCAAATTAAAATTTTCAATAAGAAATTTGAATCTATTTCTTATAGAAATTAGATTTCACAATTATGAACTTTCTCTCATAATATTTTGGCCCTTGCATCAGTTGTCACTAGTCCTCCTTATGTACTTGCACTCACTGCCATATCCAAGATATTTCTACCTGTAATCTGTCTTCCTTGACCAAGCTTTCATTCAACCAAACAAACTATGAGTACACATGCATATAATGTTTCATTACAATATTCATAATAGCACATGAATTGAACCTAGAGTTATGTCACAACAATAATTCAATCACCTTCAATTACCAATATATTAAAATCCATGAGATACCATTCACTATATATGCTTTATTAACACTACAAGCATTTGCACAATGCAAAAGTGTTGCAATTTTCTTTTCCAAACTCTAATGTTAATAGCAAAGTGGATCCACAATGACTTTCATCAAACCATTTGAATACTTGAATCATTTTCAAAATCATCATAATAAGATATAATTTTATTTAACTCAGAGAAGATAGTTAGAAGTTGTAGTTCATGTCAATTACTAAGAAAACTACGACTTTTTCTTTCCCATTCAAGTCAATATACACAATAACATGTCAAATAAAATAAATATTTAAATTCCAATGCAAAGTCATTAGAAGTAGAAAATTTAGAGAGCCTTACTTACAATGCCTTTGCTAGGAAATAATAGTAAACTTATACATCACATGTAGTATCAATAAGACCATTCAAAACTCAAACGTCCTATGCCAGAACTCTATCATTCAACCTCAACAAGGATGGTGATACATAAGACTATGATAAGTGGCATCAAACTTTCATAAAAATTGTAATATACCCAACCACTTGTTGTGTATGTGTTATATTCTTTGCATGTGTGTGTGTGGGAGCGTCAGATTCGACAATTGCGTATGACGATCCCTTTAGTAGTTTCCTTTGTGTCATGTGCATCAGGCGCTTTCTTAGGGGGGCAGGTATGCCCCCCCTGGTTATGCACATAATTTGGCAACGGGCGGTAGCCCAAGAAAACGCCCCAAAAATTTTTTTGGGGCGGTTTTTGCTATTTTTAGTGGTTTTGTAAATTAATCTTGGATTAAGGGATTAGGGTTTTGGTATCTATGAAATACCTAAAAACATTGTATATATATTGTATGGTGAATGGTGAAATTCGATATAATGAATATAAGAAAGGTTTTCCCGATTGAGGGTTTCCGGTATAAATCTTTGTGTACTATGTGAATGAGCCATTCATTAATTTTTGTTTTTCTTAAGAATCTATATGCATTGCTTTACTTCACAGGTTTAAAACTTACATGTGATATCAGAGCTCATTTTTGGCTTCAGAGGGACACCTTTGTTGTTGAGGGTTTGGCTCGGTCTTGATAGATCAAGTTTATCTTGGGTTTGTGATAAACCTGGGTTTAGTGGGAGATTTTGTAGTGGATATTCGATTATAGAAAGAGGAATGGTGAGCTTATCTAGAATCGAGATAGAGAAGTTCAACGATAAAAAATTTGAGCTATGGAAGCTCAAGATGGAGGATCTTCTTGTAGACAAAGAACAATGGATCGCTGTGGATCCTGGTACACAGCTTACTGGTACACCGTCTACTAGCACACAGGCTACTAGTACACAAACTACTAGTACACCAACTACTGGTATGTCAAAGGAAGATTAGGAGAAGTTGGATAGAAGAGCAAGGAGTACTATTCGACTCTTCCTGGCAGATTCGGTTTTGTTGAATGTCTTGGGAAAATCTACAACCAAGGAACTATGGGATAATTTTGGGAATTTGTATAAATCAAAGTCCCTGATAAACAGGTTGTTTCTTCGAAATAAGTTGTATCATATTAGGATGGAAGATGGAGATTCTATGACAAAACATCTAAATTCCTTTAATACTCTGGTAAGTCAACTTGTCTTTGTTAATATTACGATTTCAGAAGAAGATAAGTACATATTAATTTTTTTATGTTCTTTTCCAGACTCTTTGGATAATCTGGTTGTAGCAATTGGTATTACCACTCAATCTACATTGAAGTATGAGGATTTAGTTTCATCCTTGTTATCTGAAGAGATGAGGCGGAAAAGCATGGATAGTCATAGCACAAATTCTTTATTTGTAAGAGGTCGTACCCAAGACAAGAATCCTGGTAAGCCTTCGGGGGGGGGGGAGACCTAAATCTACAGGTAGATCTAAGTCTCTAGGAAAATATTTGAGGAAATGATGGAAGTGTGGTAATTATAAGAAATATTGCAAGTCTAAGAAGGTTGAAAAATCAAAGGGATATGATAGTACCTTTTCCACAGAGGCGAAAACCTCCACTGAAGAAGGAGGTGATGTTTACCTGGAATATACAACTACACATGCAGATTGTGATGTATGGTTGATTGAATCAGGTGCATCATACCATATGAATCCTCATGGGGAGTGGTTCCCTGAATATGAAAAATACGATGGTGGTGATGTATTCCTAGGAGATGAATCGACAACCAAAATATTGGGACGTGGAAGGGTTAAGTTGCTGCTAAAATATGGAAGGGTTAGAAATCTCCCTGGGGTTATGCACATTCCAAAACTAGCCAGGAGCCTAATATCTGTAAGCAAGTTAGATGATGCAGGAGTGAAAACTGTATTTGAAAAGAACACTTGCAAGATGGTATGAGGAGCAATGGTGTTGATGAGGGGAGTTCGGTGTGGAACTCTGTACAAGTTGTTGGGAAGCACTTATACTAATGAGTGTAACAGTTCTGTTGTCCTTGAGCAGACAAATAAAGAGGATAAGACCAATACCGTCCCTAAAAATAAGACCATGTCGTGGCATCAAAGACTGGGGCATATTGGAGAAAAGGGCCTTCGAACACTACATGTTAAAGGCATGGTTGAAGGTATGTCTAATTGCACTCTGGATTTTGATTTATGTGAACATTGCATATATGGTAAACAAAATTGAGTAAGATTCCCATCTGGTGCTACAAGAGCAAAGGGGATCTTAGAATTGATACACAATGATGTGTTTGGACCTGTGCCTGTTCCATCACTAGGTAAGTCTATGTATTATGTTTCATTCATAGATGATTTATCAAGGTACACATGGATTTATTTTCTTAGAAAGATATATGAGGTATTTGATAAATTTAAAGAGTTTAAGGCTCTGGTAGAAAATCAGACAGAGAAGAAAATAAAGGTATTGAGAACAAATAATGGTGGAGAATTATGTGGAAATGAATTCGAAAAATTCTATAAGAAGTGTGGTATAGAAAATCAGAAGACTACTCCATACACCCCTCAAGAGAATGGAGTTGCAGAAAGGATGAACAAGACACTAATGGAAAAATCAAGGAGCATGCTCAACGGTGTCGAGTTAGGACATGAATTCTGGGCAGAGGCAGTGGGTACAGCATGTTACCTAGTCAATCGATCACCTTCATCAACGTTGGATGATAAAACTCCACACGAGGTATGTTCTAGAAAGAAACCCTCTCTTCAACATCTAAGAGTGTTTGTTTGTGATGCTTATGTACATGTTCCAAAGGAAAATAGGAGTAAGCTAGATAAAAAGGTCGAAACGTGTATCTTTATTGGTTATAAATATGGTGTGAAAGGTTATAAGCTTTGGAACCCAGAAACCAAGAAGACTGTTTACAATCGAGATGTTGTTTTCAGAGTGGTAAAAGATGTGTCCAAACATGAATTCCTACCAACACAAGACGAACCTGAGAAAATAGAGCTTGAGTTGGATGATGCAAAATATGAATCATTTGAAGAAGAGGAAGCAGAAGAAGAAGAAGAAGAAGAAGAAGAAGAAGAAGAAGAAGAAGAACCTCATACCCCAACATTGAGGAGATCAATGAGAGATAAAAGGCAACCAGAAAGGTATATTCCACCTGATTTCCATTCCAATTTTGCTTTATCTATTATTGATGATGATCCCAGAACTGTCAGGGAAGCAATGAATTTAGAGGATAGTAAACTCTGGAAGAAGGCCATGGTTGAAGAAATGGATTCCTTGGATAAGAATGAGGCATGGGATATAGTTGAGTTTCCAGTTGGAAGAAAATCTATTGGTAGAAAATGGTTGTTTAAGAAGAAGTTTAATGCACAAGGTAAAGTGGAGAAATACAAAGCTCGGCTCCCAGGTAGAGGGAATTGACTTTGGTGAGAGTTTTTCTCCTGTTGCTAAGTTAACTTCTATTAGATTTATTTTATCTATTGCTGCTACATTTGATCTTGAAGTGGAACAGATGGATGCGAATAAAACATTCCTACATGGGGATCTGGAAGAAGAAATCTACATGAAGCAGCCATAAGGCTTTGTAGTGAAGGGAAAGAAAGAGCTGGTCTGTAAGCTAAAGAAGTCACTATATGGTCTGAAGCAATAACCTAGGATGTGGTACCAAAATTTTGACACATACATCCTTGGATTGGGATTTGTAAGAAGCAGGGCTGATCACTGTGTATATTCCAAGCAGGTTGGTAATCATTTCACTTATGTAGTGTTGTATGTTGATGACATTTTGTTGGTAGGAAATAACATGGATGTTATCAGGAAGGTGAAATCACAACTATCCTCCAAATTTGACCTGAAGGATCTCGGTGCTACTAACTTCATTATGGGAATGGAGATTAAAAGAGATCGTGCAAACATGAAACTTTGGTTGAATCAAAGAAAACACGTTGAGACAATATTGCAGAGTTTTAATATGCATGGAAGTAAACTGGTCAAGGTTCCTATTCCTATAGGTGTAAAGTTATCTGCAGATCAGTGTCCCAAGACACAAGAAGAAGAAGATGACATGTCCCATGTTCCATATGCTAGTGCAGTTGGCAGTTTGATGTATGCAATGGTCTGTACTAGATCGGACATTGCACATGCAGTGGGAGTTTTGAGCAGGTATATGTCAAAACCAGGGAAGGAGCATTGAACAACAATAAAGAGGGTCTTCAGGTATTTGCATGGCACTACCAATTATGGATTGTGCTACCAAGGAAGACCAGGATTAGACAGAGTGGTGGACATACATGGCTTTGTTGATGCAGATTGGGCTGGAGATCTGGATCACAAAAGATCTACAAGTGGGTATGTTTTCAACCTATTTGGAGGAGCAATCAATTGGATGAGCAAAATACAGGCTGTAGTGGCACTCTCAACTACATAAGCTGAATACATGGAATCCACTCATGCAAGCAAGGAAGCAGTATGGTTACAAAGATTGTGTTCAGGTATTGGGTTGGTACAACAAGCAGTGAGATTAGATTGTGATAGTTAGAGTGCAATATTCCTAGCAAAGAACCCAACTTATCATTCGAAGACAAAGCATATTGATGTTCAGTATCACTTTGTGAGAGACATGGTTGAGGAAAAGAAGGTGTTGCTGGAAAAGGTTGACACTTTGAAGAATGTTGCAGATTCATTGACAAAGTCTGTGAGCACAAAAAAGTTCTCCTGGTGTAGAGTAACAATGGGCATTGCTGCCTTGGATTGTTGACTATATAATCCCATGGGCCCCTGGATGCAAAGAAAACAACAAGTGGGAGAATGTTGGGTATGTGTTATATTCTTTGCATGTGTGTGTGTGGGTGCATCAAATTCGACAACTGCATCTGACGATCCCTCTAGTAGTGTTGAGTGTGTCATGTGCATCGGGTGCTTTCCTAGTGGGGTCCTAGGGGGGTAGGGATTCCCCCCCTGGTTACGTGTAGCCTTCTGCAATGGGAGGTAGCCCGAGGCAACGTCCCAAAATTTTGTTTTGGGTGGTTTTTTCTATTTTTAGTGGATTTTGCTATTTTTAGCGGTTTTATAAATTAATCTTAGATTAAGGGATTAGGGTTTTGGTATCTACGGAATACCTAAAAACATTGTATATATATTGTATGGTGAATGGTGAAATTCGATATAATGAATATAAGAAAGGTTTTCCCGGTTGAGGGTTTCCGGTATAAATCTCTGTGTACTATGTGAATGAGCCATTGATTAATTCTTGTTTTGCTTAAGAATATATATGCATTGCTTTACTTCACAGGTTTAAAACTTACACCACTCATAGGATGGGCATGCTACTACAATTGTAAACACTTCAAAACTGATTTCGAATCCCTAATGACATTTAATGAATAAAGAAACATGAAATAATCACATGCAATCATCAAGATTCACACCACATCATAAAATAATGTTTAAACATGTTATGCACAACAATAATCAACAAAAAGACACATTAAAGACACATATCTCATAGATATTAATTAATACATAGCGGAAATAAAAATATGCAAGAATAGAACCACAGTAACATAGAGCACTTATCTTTAACAAAATTATTCACCAACTGGCTGTAGACCAAGGACGTTCCACTCAACTGTAGACACCGTTGTTCCAAGTCTCAACAACAATGTCACCCCCGAGCCAGGGCTATGAATCCACAAGGACAGTTCCATGGTGTCACTCAACTTCTCAAACCATTCAATACTCAATGTCTCACAGGTTTCTCAACACACAACAATCCAAAGTACATCATCTCTCTTCTCTCCAGCCTACACAACCCAAGAGAATGGACCCCCTTCTTTGCCACGCAGTCCTTTAGGTTGTCCACCTCCTTCCATGGATATAATGCATCTGGTCAAGAATCTCCATGCTAGGACTATCAGGACTCACAAATATGAATAAATCTATTTCATGTCAATGCATCTCAGGCATGCAGGAAAAAATTCATGGATGAAATACACAAGTCATTACTACAACCAACAAACAATGGCTTCTTCCTCACCAATTCACCCCCCCATGTTCCAATCTAAGAACAAGAATGAATGATGAATGATAATTGAACAACAATGAATGAAAGAGTGAAAGTGTGAATGGAGAATAACCCCCAAACATCCCACAATATGGGTTTATATATTTACCTGGAAAATCAAGAACCACATGGCCTTCCCAAAGAATCTCATGTAACCACTTCTCTCAATTAAAGAAGTTATGGGTAAATAAAATATAATAAAAGACTTAGCCCCTTAATCCCCCTCTCTCGTGGAATGATATCTTCCTATAACTCTTGTCCTTATCCATCCTACAACCAACAATGTATTATAT
>JASDQU010102987.1:29432-47331 GCA_032191745.1 Picea mariana
CTGGCCCCCTTTTCGACTTTACCATCTCACCAACCTAATTCACAATTACATAATACATTTTAGTTCATAGGGATCAAAATAGGGGGTGTTACATCCCCCTCCCCTTATTTTGGCACTATCCTCAGTGCACGAAACCATACCGATGTTCTTACAATTCTTGGCACTCTGTCCTTTAATCCGCACAGGTAATCCATCCAATTGCTTATATACATAGGAACTCGGGCCTAAAATAAAACATGCATACATAGGCATTCCTTCCCAAAACATGTATAATGATCTTCATAATTTATATTTCGTGCAACAGTTCCAACCAACCATCTCTCCTTGCCTACCATCCTGCACAACCCAAATAAATGAACCCCTTTCTCTTCCATGCATTCCCTCAAGTTGTTCCATTTCTCTCCAAGGCTCCAATGCACTCAGCCAAGAATTTTCATAGTTGGGGATTCAATAACTCCAGTTGCAACAAGTCCACTGGACTTTCTTCATTCCATGCCTTTTTCATTCAGCTTGATTTCCTTCTGGTGCTCTTATTCCCGAGCTTCCAGCTTCAATAACTAGTATCTCAACTGTATTATACACATACAATCACCACGAGATATCATTATAACAATTTTCAATCATAAATGTCAAATCTGTTTTATATAGGAAAACAAACTTTTCCAAGCATGAGCTTCCTGCTCATAATTCATTTGGCTCTTGCAGTTGTAGGCATCAATGTTTATTATGTCTTACAACAATTCCATACATGGGATCACCTTCCCTGCAATACTCTCATCTTTCATTCATCAAAACATATTGTTAGTATTGCTGTACGATATACTTTTATTGCAATATTTACAAAGGCTTCACAACGTGTTCTCAAAATTTCCTACACTTACAAATTCAATGACAATTATCAAACTGTTGATTAATTAGAATGAAATTATAATTCTCTACATAGAAATTTTCAACAATTATGATTTTCCTTTTCTAGCCATTATTACTATGTTTCCTTAATAAAAAATTCTTGTAGTCAATGCTCATGTGGCTACTTGATTTTCAACATTTCTGTTGCAATGTCTAACAACCCCTGAAATGTTCACAAATCTATGAGTTAGTAAAAATTGTAACATTTCAGTTGTTATCATAATCGTGTCTATCAAATATCATATATGCATATATCCACCAAAATGCATTCAAGCATGAACAACTCCATCATGCATGAATACAACTCTACCACTTACACACTATGTATGAGTGCAATTCTCTATGCATATATATTCAATGCACCTTTGAATTTATTTCATCATTCCATGTATCTAAGTCATGTATCTCACCATGGTAAATTGGAAAGTTTGGTCAATGCCTCGACACATTCTCCATACACTTCTTATTGTCTTATCAACTATTTGTATGCCTTCCTTTTCGACCCAAACACTACACCAAGAATATAATTATGTGGTGTTCATTAATGTTAGAAAAAAGGTTGCAGTCCAAACATTATTTATAACTAGGAAGTTCATTGGATATTTGTGTGGCACATAGCCCTTCTATATCTATCCATGGTGTGGCCTCATACATGACTAACTTTACTAGCATTCATTCTTATGACAAAATCATACCCTTTATTTCTTTTATTATTAACCCATAGCCAACAAATTCATGACATGCTATTATATTACATGTATGCATTCAAAAGATAACAACTGACATAATTACGATAGGCTTCCAACCTTTACCACACCTAAAGGTATATTATTTCCATTAATGCATCCATTTATACAATAATTTCATTGTATAAAATAAATTTTGGCTGATGGAATTCTTACCTAAATTCCTTTTAGCAATTATGAAACATAATTTCATAAAAGTCATACCTGCATAGATTCCATTAAATTAATTTGATGCCACCTCACAACTTGATATTAGTAGCAAATTTCTTCATATGGATGTCTTCCATATGCAACAACATTATTGACAACACTTGCAGCCATACAATAACTCCCTCCTTCTTGGCATAACATCCATCATTATCAACTTTCATCTTCATATACATAACAATAGACTACCCCTAGTCTTAACATGTATATATATATTAACAAATCTACATTTATTAATGCATATTTATATGTACTAAAAGTGCATCTTTAACATGTTCATAAATGCATATGCATTCCAATTTCTTGTGCTAAGTATGGTTTTCCAGTAGGCCACATCATAATTGTTGCTAAAGTAATTGCAACAACTTCTGCCATCATTCACAATTCTCTTTGTTGTGTCCTGACTGTCCTCAATTTCATAAATTCTCATATCCCTTTGTGCTCTCACTATAATCACTGCACATGATAATTTATGCCTTGAGCGCTTTTCTATCCAATCCACTCTTGGCTACATTTTATTTTCCAGCCACATACTATGTTGATATTAATCTTCAACAATCATCATTTTTAGGATCCCTCCGTTCCAACTCATACCTGACCAAATTACATATCCAACCATGCTTTGTTATTGATTTTAGTTCTTCAACATTCATTTACGTTTTTGGACAAATCTCATTCAACCCTTCCTTGACTGAACACATCAACCCTTGTAGTTGCTTGAACCATTATTTTCCTCTTTCATGATCCATTTGGTTTTCAACTTGACTTCCTTAGTCAATTATCCAACATATTTCAATGTTTCACATATGTCTTCTTCTCCAGCTGCATAGAATTAACTTGAAGTAATTAACACTGCTTTTGTTTTCCATCATAAATTCAAGTGATACTTCCAATCTCCTGGAATATCATCACCAATAACTCTTTTCCAATTGAGATAGGTTCTGTCAGGTACCCTCTCTTTTGCATACTAATTCAACATAGATCCATTTTCTTCCTCATGGTTCCTTGTTGATTTCCATTCAAAAAATCATCTCCATGGTTGAATCCTTTTGGATTGACATCTCAATTTACCTTGGGCATGTACTCAAAACCTTTGAATTGCACCCAACATTCTCTACATGCATTCTCAATATTCTTTTTTATTGATGTCTTAATTCTTTGTGCTTCCATAATACTCAAATAACTAGGTATCCACCTATGGGTACTTTATTATACTATATCCAACTACTCATAAAATTGGTCCAATTATGGGATGCACTTTAAATTTATGTAATTCCTTCCCCATAAGTATGGTTTCATACTTATATCATCACTCTGCACATAAGAAATCACTATTGGCACTCTTTATCTTGCATGCACATTCATTTCTTCACCTTTGAGTTCTAACATTTATACCATGCTTCCACTACACTACTCTGACAAGAATAATGGAGATATAGTTGCAAAACTACATACTTGGTCCCTGGAGATGACACACCTCATATCCATGGATACACTGTCTCTTTCTTTATCGACATATTATCATTCTGATGATCAATCCCTTTAGAATAGATTTGACCACATTGTATTTCTTTATTTGTACATTGGAATCCTTTAGGGTGATTGGGATTTCATTACTTCAGCCGATACATACTTTACTTTTGCGCCATGATTTCTCTCTAATTATAATCAATGGTTTTCTTGTAGTAGTTTCCTTTACACATAAATTTCTATCTCCTTGGTTTATAAAGTCTTCATGGTTGCACCAAGACTCATACCTTATAATTATTCATTCTTGACCTTTGATCATCTTGTGACATATTCTTGTCATAACACTCTTTCCTTGAGTACCGCTGCTTATCTTTAACCAAATTTTGACCCTCTCACTTGTTATGAAAATCATCTCTCCACACTTCCATGGTTGTACTTCCATGCATACTCATTACTCATACTTTATCATGAAACATAGATGATCTCTCCCTTACTCAATATCCCTAATTGGTATGCATATTTTCCATCTTGAATTATTTTTCCAAATCATAGTTCCATTGAGAGTATTCTATATTACTCACTGAGTATAGACATCTTTAGCTGGTAGCTTCCTCAAACAATCATTCCACATTTTGAAGAACTGACCCTTTCCTATTCCTCATACCTGAAGATACCACTTCGTTAAATACCATTTTCTATGTTTTATCATCAACCTTAATCTCTGCTTGCAACACATTTATTATATAAGATAACAATTCTAAAAAATTATGGTTAAAGCATGAATATAATTTTGGTAACATTTGTACAATTTGCCCCTTTATGGTCAACATAAATTTTATTTCTGAATTCCTGTGAATTTTGTTTCTCATCTCCCAATTCTAGGTGATTACGCAGTTTTCTCTATTCGATACCTTTCCCATGATTTATTTCTAGCTCAATTATGAGTTTTGAGCAGAAAGTTATAGTCATTTAAACATTACTCATTAATTCTTTCTTCTCACCCCTCAAACAGGTACCATTCTTGACTGTGATTATGAATTTTTGAACCTTCTCCTTTGGAGTTTTGGCAGGATCCCAACTGGGTACCTTCATAAACACATTCTGGACACTCCGACCAATTTTCACCTTCCTTTGAGCTCCAAGATGCTAGATACAACCTGCTGAAGTTTCATGCCAATTAACATTTTTAGCCCTGAATGCCACATGCACCTTCTATGCCCTCTTATACATTTCTATGCACCCATAATTTTAATTTATCTCCATGGATGTATTATGTGGCTTAATATATTTCCATATACTGCTCCTACACCTCAATCCAATTCTGAAGCAAGAAATTATGGCCCTCAAAAGTTAGCTGGGTCTAAAAATTTACCCTCCATTGTTTGGCCTGCAACTCTCTCATCCTAACTCTGTTTGACGAATGGTTTACACTGTTAGAAAGATATCTTGGAGATTTAATATTTGGGATGAAAAAAACATGTGTGATGGAAGGACATATAGTTTCAAATTTGACTTCTCAAAAATGTTGTTTAGGCCTCTAAAAATGGCTTGCAAGTTAGACACCTGGAAAATACCAAACTTTTCTAGTAATTTTCACTTTTTTTTGATAACTTTAGCCTCCCTTATGTCGAGTGGAATGCTAAAATGACACTCGAGTACACTTGGAACCTCGATATGGATGCCATGTCAAATCCCAACCACACTGGACCTGCGTTGTCAACCTCTCGCCTCCTTATCCCTTCTCTTTATCTCTTTCCCCTTCACTGACACACACTCAATTTTATATTCCGGGCCCCATCGGTCCTTGGATTTCATGTGGCACCTTTGTATTAGGTCATGGGGAAGGGAGGGCCCCATTCCACACCCATATACCTTGGCGCTCGGAGTTGCATGCAGTTACAATCCATCGATCGTCGTTTGATGGGAACCGTTGAGGATCGACGATCCACGCTACATTGCGGCCCCCTTGCCCCACTGAACCTTAACACATCAGGGAGGGGCCGCAAAAACTTGTTTATTTTTCAATAATCTAGGCTTAAGTATGAAGTTCATTCCATTTTATCATTTTACTTAAACCATAACCAATTATGTTGCAACAACCAAGATCACAAGAAGAAAAACCATGCACAAGTACACAAGAAGTATCCTGGGAAAACCTTCTCAACAAGGGAAGAAAACCCAGCCAATCCTTTGCTTTATTCTTCAAGAGAAATACCTTCACCACCAAGAAAACCTAGCACATAAAAGGGTGCTCACAAACCCTAGAAGACTAGCACCCAAGAGAGGTGCACACTTTACTTGCTGAAATTTCCAAACTCACACAAAATATATGATTCCTCAATGGGGAATTTACCTTTACTTATATTAGACTTGACCTTTCAAAAAAAGTGTCTATTGGCACAACAAGGTCGACCTCTCTATCTCATAATGTAATTAATATTAACCATATTAATTATCTTTTACATTAATTATCAATTACATTAAGGTGGGGATGACCTGTACCCTTTACATTACAATTAAGCTTACAGGTAGGTCTGACTCTTGAAAAATATAGCAAGGGATCTCATACACCCACTAGTGCTCAGCCAGTAGGGGAACATCCGTAGGGATGTCCATATCTCTGTCTCACTGCATTACAAAGAAAAACCACTTCTTCACTAGTGCTCAACCACTAGGATCACGTTCACTTGTGCTCGTCCACAGGTCCGTCCACTCAACATATCTTCTTTCCCACTGCATTACACATGAGAGTCATCTGTATTTTCTCATCAAATATCTACTTAGAGGAGGCTAATACATCATATTCATTTCTGTCTCATGACGATGCACTCAACACTTTAGGATTTCACACGTTCACCTTGTGCTCAGCCATAATGATCCAGATTATTTTCGACATGAAATGAGAGCGGAGATATAATAAATAAATGTATAGATATATATCGTATATACAATAATATAACATAAATGTATTAGAGATGCAACCATAAACACAAAGATACAATAATACACAATTTTCTATTAATGAGCGAAAATGTACAAAGACTTTAAAAATACAGAGTGAAAGACTCGCTAGAATGGTGGCAACTTATCTTTGAGAAGATATGTGTCTGCTACTCGCATTTGCAAGAAGATGATTTTACAATGAGGCTCCAAAGGCATTTTTATCATAAAAAAAATCCAAAACCCTAACCTTGGAAGATTAAAATCCAACAATTTTGTGGACCCCGGTTTGGGTAGTTTGGTGTATCAACTTCCTGGGGGCGTAACTTTGGCATACGATCTCCGTTTGGGGTGCACGATAGCTCATTGGAAAGGTATCATAGAGGATATTAATTTTTGGGGATCGATCAGAGTCTTTGGCTATCATTGAGAAGATTGATCCCAAAAAACATTCATTTAGGCCCTCAAAATGGCCCCGAAAGTTAAAAACTGCTAAAAATAGTAAATTACCAAAATTGCCAAAAAACTATTTTGAGCGAGTTGGAAAAGGTGGGTGGCCACTGATATCCACATGGATCAATATTCCCTCCTTACGAAGCAATGGTATCCATTTCGTTGAGTGCCCGAGGGAGAGGGAAAAGCGTTTGCTGAATCTGCATCTTGATGAACTACTTGCCTTGTTGGAGAAGATGCGCTGCTTAGCTTGTTGAAGGTTATCATGAACATATGGCTGGAAGGGTTGGACCTTTTTAACGAGTCTGGATACATGAGATTCCTATGTGAAAAAGGAATATTTACACTTTGTTTCAATCTTTTCGACCTGCTTCTTTTGGATAGAAGGTGCTTGGGCCGAAGCTGTAGTGGTTGCTGTATCCTTCTATTCACCTTTTGAACAGATTATGAAGAAGCTTAATTTTGTAGTATGAGATACTACCTTGCGCACTGTTTAGGTGGAACAATAGTCAGAACTACCTCTGGTATTCTGTAGAGATGACCCCCCAGAGAAACAATGACATATGGGGTCGAGACTCATAAACATCATCATGCTTCCACATATATGGTTGGCCCAAGAGAACATCATAGACATCTAGTGGGGAACCATCACATAATAACTCATCGTTGAAGGGTTAGATGCCATATGAAAATCGACACTATTGGTTGACACAGAGAATTCGTCCCTAGCGAAGCCACCCAATGTTGCATGGCTGCGGGTGTGGTGTTGTCAACAATCCCAATTGTTTGACGACCTCTGCTAAGATGAGGTTATTCTTGCTTCTGCTATCAAAAATAAAATGCAGTGGGGTCCCCTTCACCCACATCCGTGAATGAAAAAGGTGCTCCCCCTCTTCAGGATCTGTTGGCTCTTATGGTTGAATTGTTGCGGTCGCGACAATAGGAGTGGGGTATGTGTTGATGATCTGTCTTTCACCGGTATTTTCAGAATTAGATTCAGAATTAGGGTTCGACTCCTTGTCTTTGATCTTAGTCACCAATGATTGTTTTGAGCGACATTCCTCGGTGTTGTGCTAGGGGATTTTGTGGAAATCACACCATTTTTCGGTGTCCTTCTTTATCTTCCCATGATGCTTCTTTTCCTGTGGCTTGGACTGGTTTTCAAGAGATTATTTGTTAGGGATGTCTTTATCATACTTTGGTTGTTGCAGATTTGTAGACCCAAAATCCCGTTTGTTCTGGTGCTTAAATTTCTTCTCGATTTTAACAACATATCGATAAGAAACACCGAGTGATGAGATGTACAAAAAATCCATTTTAGTTTGGATGTATCTGCTTAGAGCCCCATGGTATTTTAGAACCAAATGTCGTTCAGAGTCTTTGATACCCAACTTCGTGTGCACGGTATGGAAGCTATTTGATGAATATGCGCTTGTTTCTATTGGCAGGCGTTGAAGGATGCGGGAAAAATTCTCCATTATTTCGTCCCTCTGTCGCATGAGAGCTTGCTCAAACAACAAATTGATAGAATCATCTACTCCATCATTTTTCTTTTCTTCCTCCATGGAGGGTTTCTTGGGCGTGCGAGAGAGATTGTCTTCAAGAGGGACAAGCTCGAGACCCAACTTTCTATACTCGGACCTCATCGGGGACATGAAATGAAAAAAATGATCAAGAGAAGCTGATTCAGGTGGATATCAGTGGCCACCAACCTTTTCCAACTGGCTCAAAACAAATTTCTGGCAATTTTGACAATTTACTATTTTTAGTAGGTTTTAACTTCTGGGGCCATTTTGAGGGCCTAAATGAAGGTTTTTTGATATATAGGTTCTAAATGATAGCTAAAGGTATTATTGATCCCCCCAAATGAATCTCCTCGATGATACCTTTCCAACGAGCTATCATACGCCTAAAACGAAGATCGTATGCAAAAGTTATGACCCCGGGAAGTTGATGTACTAACTTACCCAAACGGGGCCCACATGACTTTTGACGCTTCATCTCCTAGGGTTAGGTTTTGGATTCCTAGGACTTTTGGAATTCCCATTTATTGTAAAAGGGCCCTCAGAGCCTCATTGTAATCATCTTCTTGTGAATGCGAGCAACCGTCACATCTCTTCTCAGAGATAAGCTGCCACCATTCTAACGAGTCTTTCACTGTGTATTTTTACAGTCTCTGTACATTTATTTCATTAATAGAAATCATGTATTACTGTATATCTGTGTTTATGGTTGCATCTATGATACATTTATCTTATATTATTGAACATCTGCGATATCTCTGTGCATTTATTTATTATATCTCCGATCTCATTTCGTGCCAAAAATAATCCGGATCAATGGTATCAAAGCAGGCTGCTCTTGATCATTTTTTCAGTGTATGTCCCCGACGAGGTCTGAGTATAGCAAGTTGGGTCTCGAGCTTGTCTCTCTTGAATAAAATCTCTCTCGCACACCCAAGAAACCCTCAATGGCGGAAGAAAAGAAAAACGATGGAGTAGACAATCTTATCAATCTGTTGCTTGAGCAAGCTCTCACACGACAGAGGGACGAAATGATGGAGAATTTTGCCCACATCCTTCAATGCCTCCCGATAACATCAGGTGCACCTTCATCAAGCGGCCACTTTGGAGGCAAATCGCCTTTCAAGGTACAGGTTAATTTTGATATTCCTGTATTTGAAGGTCAAATAGATGCAGATGCCCTAGATAAATGGTTAAATCTTCTAGAAGGTTATTTCTCTGTTCATAATTTTTTCGACAAGGAAAATATCACCTTCGCACTCCTTAAGGCTCTCCCCCATGTCAAACATTGGTGGGAAACTTACTAGGAGAAGAGTTCCATAGAGGAGTTTGGAATATATGGGGCCGAGCCCACTTGGGATTTTTTTGTGGATGCGGTAAAAGAACAGTATTACCCTGTTGGCAACTATGAGGACCAGTACATGAGATGGATCACAGTGCGGCAAGAGAGGGGCCTAGCAGTTTCGGAGTTCACCAATACCTTCCATACCTTGTGCACCACACTGGGTATCAAAGACTCCGAGCGACATTTGGTTCTGAAATACCGTGGGGCTCTACATAGATACATCGAGACTGAAATGGATTTTCTGGACATTTCATCACTCGGTGCTGCTTATCGATATGCTGTTAAAATTGAGCAGAAATTTAAGCATCAGAACAAACGGGAGTTTGGGTCTGCAAATCCGCAACAACCAAAGAATGACAAAGACGACCCTAACAAAAAATTCCCCGAAAACCAGTCCAAGACACAGGAAAAGAAGGGTCACGGGAAGACAAAGAAGGACACCGGAAAATGGTGTGATTTCCACAAAAGCCCCTAGCACAACACCGATGAATGTCGTTCAAAATAGTAATTGGTGGTCGAGATCAAATACAAGGAGCCGAACCCTGATTCAGAATCTGATTATGAAAATACTGGTAAAAGACAGATCATTGACGCATACCCCACTGCTATTGTTGCGACCGCAGCAATTCAACCAGAAGAACCAACAGATCCTGAAGAGGGGGAGCGCCTTTTTCATTCATAGATGTGGGTGAAGGGGACCCCGCTACATTTTATTGTTGATAGCGGAAGCCATAAGAACCTCATCTCAGCAGAGGTCATCAAACAGTTGGGATTATCGACAACACCACACCCGCAACTATACAACATTGGGTGGCTTCGCCAAGGATGAGATCTTCGTGTCAGCCAGCAATGTCGATTGTCATACGGCATCCAGCCCTTCAAGGACGAGGTATTATGTGATGTTGCCCCACTGGATGTCTGTGATGTTCTCTTGGGCCAGCCATATATGTGGAAGCGCCATGCTATGTATGAGTCTCGACCCTGTAGTTTCATTGTTACTTTGGGGGGCCATCTCTATAGAATACCAGAGGTAGTTCCAACTATTGTTTCACCTAAAAAGTGTCGCAAGGTAGTATCTCATACTGCAAAATTTAGCTTCTTCACAATATGTTCAAAAGGGGAACAAAAGGACATTGCAACCACTACAGTCTCGCCCCCTGCACCTTCTATCCAACAGAAGCAGGTCGACAAGGTTGAAAAAAAGCACAAAGATTCCTTTTGCACACCTTCCTGTCATGTAGCTCGACTTGTTGAACAACCTCAACTTCAACAGGTTCATGACAGACTTCCACAAACTAAGCAGCACGACGTCTCTAGCAATACAAGCAGCTCACCCAGATGCAGATCCAACAAACGCTTTTCCCTCTCCCCCGGGAACTCAACACAATGGATACCATTTATTCCTAAGGAGGGAGGATTGATCCAGGTGGATATCGATGGCCACCCACCTTTTCCAACTGGCTCAAAACAACTTTCTGGCAATTTTGACAATTTACTATTTTTAGCAGATTTTAACTTCTGGGGCCATTTTGAGGGCCTAAATGAAGGTTTTTCTAGATCAAGGTTCTCAATGATATCCGAAGGAATGATTGAGCCCCCAAAATGAATATCCTTGATTATACCTTTCCAACGAGCTATCATACGCCTAAAACGGAGATCGTATGCAAAAGTTACGACCCCGAGAAGTTGATGTACTAACTTACCCAAACGGGGCCCACATGACTTTTGACGCTTCATCTCCTAGGGTTAGGTTTTTGGATGCCTAGGAATTTTGGAATTCCCGTTTATTGTAAAAGGGCCCTCAAAGCCTCATTGTAATCATCTTCTTGCGAATGCGAGAAACCGTCACATCTCTTCTCAGAGATCAGCTGCCACCATTCTAGTGAGTCTTTCACTGTGTATTTTTACAGTCTCTGTACATTTCTTTCATTAATAGAAATCGTGTATTACTATATATCTGTGTTTATGGTTGCATCTTTGATACATTTCTCTTATATTATTGAACCTCTGCAATATCTCTGTGCATTTCTTTATTATATCTCTGATCTCATTTCGTGCCAAAAATAAGCAGCCTACTCTGATACCACTGATCCAAATTATTTTCGACACGAAATGAGAGTGGCGATATAATAAATAAATGTACAGAGATATATTGGATATCCAATAATATAACAAAAATGTATCAAAGCTGCAACCATAAAGATAGAGATACAATAATACACAATTTTCTATTAATGAGCGAAAATGTACAAAGACTATAAAAATATAGAGTGAAAGACTCGTTAGAATGGTGGCAGCTTATCTCTGAGAAGAGATGTGTCCGCTACTCGCATTCACAAGAATATGATTTTACAATGAGGCTCCAAAATCATTTTTATCATAAATAAAATCCAAAACCCTAACTTCGGAATATGAAAATCCAACAGTTTTGTGGACCTCGTTTTGGGTAGTTTGGTGTATCAACTTCTCGGGGGCGTAACTTTGGCATGCTATCTCTGTTTGGGGTGCATGATATCTCATTGGAAAGATATCTTCGAGGAGATTCATTTAGGGGGATTAATTAGAGCCTTAGGATATATTTGAGAAGATTTATCCCAAAAAACCTTCATTTAGGCCCTCAAAATGGCCCCAAAAGTTAAAAACTGCTAAAAATAGTAAATTACCAAAATTGCCAGAAAATTGTTTTGAGCCAGTTGGAAAAGGTGGGTGGCCACCAATATCCACTTGGATCAATTCTCCCTCCTTGGAAGAAATGGTCTCTGTTGTGTTGAGTGCTCGAAGGAGAGGGAAAATCATTTGCTGAATTTGCATCTTGATGAGCTACTTGCCTTGTTGGAGAAGATGTGCTGCTTAGCTTGTTGAAGGTTGTTACGAACATGTGGTTGGAAGGGTTGGACATTTTTAACTAGTCTGGATACATGATATGCCTGTGTGCAGAATGAATCTTTCCACTTTGTTGCAATCTTTTCGACCTGCTTTTGTTGGATATAATGTGCTTGGGCCGAGGCTGTAGTGGTTGTAGTATCCTTCTGTTCACCTTTTGAACATATTGTGAAGAAGCTAAATTTTGTAGAATGAGATACTACCTTGTGGAATTATTTAGGTGGAAAAGTAGTCAAAAATACCTCTGGTATTTTGTAGAGATGACCCCCCAGAGAAACGATGACACTACGAGGTCGAGACTCATAAACAACATGGCGCTTCCACATATATGGCTGGCCTAAGAGAACATGATTACACTCTGATCGGAAAATTCTTAGGTCTATGGAATTTCAAATGTGAGATCGTCAAATGGATTAAAAAATGGTGGAAATCCAAAGGACATTATGACCTACAATTAGGCTCCAAGGGTTTCTTCACCATAATCTTACACAACCTATAAGATTGAAACTGCATCTTTGACGAGGGACCTTACTTCTTCAATTCAACTGGCCTCTTTCTGCGCTTCTAGACTGATAATTTTATCCATGAAATAGAGGAATTTTCTCATGCACCAGTCTGGATTCATTTATATCCCTTGCTGCGGGCGTTTTGGCTAGAAGAAATCCTCGCGGGCATTGGAAATACCATCGGGGTTTATGTTAAATCCTCAGAGGAAACCAAGAAGAGAAGGTATAACTCATATTCCTACATTTGTGTTTACCTGAATATCTCAAATCCCCTCCTAGGCTCCATTTCCATTGAATATCACGAGAAGGATTGGTATCAAACCATTGATTATGAGCACATACCTTGTCATTGTAGAAAATTACATGAACATGGACATCTCTTCATAGACTATCCTCTTAAATCTGCAAGCAATGTCAAAAACCCTCAAGAAAGAAAATCAAAAGATGGATTCACTCATGTATCTAGCATGAATCATCAAGTGACCAGGAAAACTGTAACCAATGCAACTAAGAAACTTCCCTCCAGTAACTTTTTTGATGTCCTTCAACAAATACTAGAGTTCATGGATGAACCACAAATCCCTCCTCAGGAAGTTGTTTTCCAAGGAAACACAAAGGGAAAAATGTTGAACACCCCCATCTTGGAGCATATTCATCCCATTCCTACTTCCCACACTAAGGATGGTGAACCATATGAACTAGAAGAAGGAGATGTCAAAACGGACCTAGATGAGTAGGATCTCGCAGGCATATACTTGGTACATCTAGAGCAAGCCTATCGCCAAAAACAACTATACACCATCCCTCTAGATTAGCTGCGCAAAGTACATAAGGTTTTCCTCATCTCCGCAGTGGGCTCTGTGGCCAAATCCAGTTCTGATTTGGGCATCCATGGCATCCAAATGAAAGAGTAGCACAAACCTTAGAAGGACGAAAAGAAAAGAGGCAGAAAATCCATACAGAAGCTCATACAAGAGATTGGAAACTTCATGGTAAACTTAGGCCAGATACATATTATTTCTGAGAGATTTCCCCCTCTCCCCTCCCCATCCTCATCATGAAGATCATATATTGGAACATCTGGGGACTCAATGGTCATAGTAAGCAAAGGATTCTATGAGATCACATCATAGCGGAACAACCTGAAATTTTTTTCCTACAATAAACCAAATGTGCAGGTGAAGAAACATATCAAATTCTCTCTTGTTTTTGGAAGCAAGGGAAAATGATGAGCATTGATGCAATAGGAACGATCAATGGTTTTTCCATCCTTTGGAACCCAATATCTATTCTCATGGAGAACTTATTCACTACCAGATGGGAAATCTAGGCGGAATACATGCTTATTGGATCCAATAGGCTAGGCTTCATTACAAATGTATATGGCCCTGCTACTCAAAGGGACAAGGTAACCTTCATTCACAATTTGGAATGGCTCGCCACCCTTACCAATGATTGCAGATGGATTTTGGGTGGGGATTTCAATATGATCTGCAATTTAGAAGAGAAAAGAGGAGGGGTTCCTAGACTCGAGGCAGAAAGTGGGAACTTTCAATATTTAATTGATAAGTTGTGTCTCATTGACCTGGAAACAAAAAATGACCTTTATACCTGGTTGAATCAATGCTTAGGGTCCCAATAGGTCACATGCCTCCTATATCACTTCCTAATATCAGACTCCCTCTTGATGGATGGACTTTCTCTGGAAGCCAACATTATCGATGCCCCTGGTTCCGATCATTGGCCCACTCAAATATGGTTAGATATCCCAGGCTCTTCTGAACACAAGCCTTTCAGATTTGAATGGTTTTGGATCAATCAGCTAGATTTCCAAACCATGGCCCCCATTTGGTAGAAGGAACCGACCATCCCTCATGGTTCCAAAATGTACCGGTTTCAACAAAGACTAAAAAACTTTAAGAAACTCCTCAAGCTCTAGAAAAAACAGACCTTTGGAAATATATTTGAATCCCAACGACATTTGAATGATCAAATGAGTATCCTTCAGATCCAAATCAAGAATCAAGGCCTCATAGAGGAACTTGAAGAGAAGGAATCTTTGATCAAACAAAAGTTGGATGAAAGGCGTGCACAAGAGGAAACCCTCTGGAGGCAAAAATCTAGGATATAATGGCTTCAGGAGGGGGAAAGAAAAACCAAGTTCTTCCACAAATCGACGATCCATCATAGGCATATCAATCGTATCTCACACCTTATCACATAACAAGGCTAAATACTCCAAATTCACGATGACCTTGAGTTGGCATTGGTGTCCTTTTATCAAGATTTGTTGTGAGAACCTCCACGTGTCCGATCTCCAACCATTGCAAAAATCACTCAACACATTCCAGTCCACATAAATTAGGAAAATAATGAATCCTTTTTGTGGTCTATCACAATGGAAGAAGTAGACCTGGCACTTCAAGACACTCTAGAAGGAAAATCTCCCTGTCCGAACGACTTCACGGTGGATTTATTTCACCACTGTTGGCACTTGATATGGGAGGAAGTTTGGAAAATAACTGAGGACTCTCAAACCTCTGGTCAGGTTCTCCCTGTACTCAATTCCACCTTCCTCACCCTCATCCCAAAATAAGAGTGAGTTACTCACCCAAAACAGTTCATGCCGATTTCTCTCTGCAATGTAATCTATAAGCTCTTAACGAAGGTGATTTCCTGATGCTTTAAACCCCTCCTTCCCTTCATCATTTCGACTGAGTAGTCAGGCTATGTTGAAGGAAGGAAAATTATGGATAGTGTCATGCTTGTGCATGAATTTATCCACTCTCTTTAAAGTATCGACACTCCAGGTATGTTATTAAAGTTATATCTCTCTAAAGATTTTGACAAGATAATTTGGGCTTACTTGAAATCTGTACTTCTTTCTTTTGGCTTTGCACCTGCTTGGGTAGATTGGATCCTCAACTTAACCTCCTCTACTTTCTTCTCTATCCTTATAAATGGTGTTCCCTCGTGCCCCTTCTCACCCACTCTTGGGATAAGACAAGGGGACCCCTTGTCACCCTTCCTTTTCATCATCATGGAAGAAGTTCTAAGCCACTTCATCAAAGATTCCATTGCTGAAAAATATTTAGTCGAGCTTCCCCTACACGACAATGATCCTCTAGTCTCCCACAACCAGTTTGTTGATGATACCTTAATTTTGGGTTCCCCAACGGTACGAGAAGCACACATGATCCTCTATATCCTTCTGTGACACCTCAGGAATGGACATCAATCGAGACAAATCTTAGATCTACTTTTTTAACACTCTGCTCCCTATCCAACTTCACATAAATATGATCCTGAGCTTCACTCATAACTCCCTTCCATCCAAATACCTTGATATTCCACTCATAGACAAAGCTCTTTGAAACAACTCTTGGGAAGGGCTTCTCCCTTCCCTAACCAAAAGACTTTCCTCTTGGACTTTTCGCTTGTTGAACCTTCTCAGTCACCTCATCCTCTTTAAATATGTCCTGCAAGCCTTGCCCATATAATCCTTCTTGGCTTTGGTGGCACCTGGATTCATTCTTAATGCCATGAAAACCTTGCAAAAGAACTTTCTGTGGCAAGGGCAAAAGACAAGAAAAAAAGTAGCTCTGATCAGCTGGGAAAATCTTCATAAACCAAAATTACAGGGAGGCCTAAGGCTGAGGGACCCAACTACCCTATACAAAGTTATCAGTGCTAAAATTTGGTGGAGGTGGCTCAATTTCCCCCATGATCTCTGGGCCAGACTTTGGAGAAAGAAATATGCACCTAACATCGCAGAAAAACATCTAATTAGATGGGATGAAAATACTCTGGGCTCCTTGATCTAGAATGCTGCTAAGAAAATCCACTCCCATTTCTAATCACACCTTCTGGGAATTTTAGAATGTAAGAACAACCTCCTTTTTATAGATTTTAACCTTGTACAATATTTACTGCAAACAAATTTTCAGTAAAAGATAAAAAAATATACAATGGCAAATACAAACATTACACAAATATTTTTCCCCTGGAAACCCAAACCGGGAAAACCAACATATTCTATATTATCATTGTGATACATTGTTTACAATAAAATATACATATAGGATCCAATGACATCCAAAACCCTAACCAAATGACCTGTATTAGTCAACAACCCTAATTCGTTAACTGGAAATAGAAAACCATCGACAAAGAAACAATGTGCCAAACAACCACCTAAATATGTGACATGTTTACCGAGGCAAAATATTTTTTTTTCGGGGGTGCTGCCCATGAACCCTCATGTAGGGGATTCACCCCCCTGTGCACTCGAAAAAGAATATAACACATACCCAACATTCTCCCACTTGTTGTTTTCTTTGCATACAAGGGGTTACAAATTTACATAGTCAACAATCCAGGGAAACAATGCCCATGGATCATCTACACCAAGAGAACTTCTCAATGCTCACAAATTTTGTTAATGAGTCTACAAGATTCTTAAAAGTGTCCACCTTCATCAGTGATACTTTCTTTTCTTCAATCATGTCTCTCACAAAGTGATATTGAATATCAATATGCTTTTTCTTTGAATGATAAGTCAGGTTCTTCGCCAAAACAATTGCACTATGACTGTCACACTCTATCCTTACAATTTGTTGTACCAACCCAATACCTGAACACAATATTTGTAACCACATGAATTCCTTACTTGCATGGGTGGATACCATGTATTCAACTTCTGTAGTTGAAAGTGCCACTACAACTTGTCTTTTGCTCATCTAGCTTATTTCTCCTCCAAACAGGTTAAACACATACCCACTTGTAGATATCCTACGATCCAGATCTCCATCCCAGTATGTATCCACAAATCCTTGTATATCCACCACTCTGTCCAATCCCATTCTTCCTTCGTAGAAAAATCCATAGCTAGAAGTGCCACACAAATACCTGAAAACC
>JASDQU010102987.1:47381-61580 GCA_032191745.1 Picea mariana
TCTCTCACAAAGTGATATTGAATATCAATATGCTTTTTCTTTGAATGATAAGTCAGGTTCTTCGCCAAAACAATTGCACTATGACTGTCACACTCTATCCTTACAATTTGTTGTACCAACCCAATACCTGAACACAATATTTGTAACCACATGAATTCCTTACTTGCATGGGTGGCTACCATGTATTCAACTTCTGTAGTTGAAAGTGCCACTACAACTTGTCTTTTGCTCATCTGGCTTATTTCTCCTCCAAACAGGTTAAACACATACCCACTTGTAGATATCCTACGATCCAGATCTCCATCCCAGTATGTATCCACAAAKCCTTGTATATCCACCACTCTGTCCAATCCCATTCTTCCTTCGTAGAAAAATCCATAGCTAGAAGTGCCACACAAATACCTGAAAACCCTTTTTACTGTTGTCCAATGCTCCTTCTCTAGTTTTGACATATACTTGCTCAAAACTCCCACTGCATGTGAAATGTCCAGTCTAGTACAGACCATTGCATACATCAGACTACCAACTTCACTCTCATATGGAACATGAGACATGTCCTCCTCCTCTTCATGTGTCTTGGGACACTGATCCACAGATAACTTTACACCAACAAGAATAGGAACCTTGACCAGTTTACATTCCTGCATATTAAACCTCTGCAATATTGTCTCAACATATTTTCTCTGATTTAACCAGAGTTTCCTCCTTTCCCGATCTCTTCTAATTTCCATGCCCAAAATGAAATTTGAAGCACCGAGATCCTTCATGTCAAATTTAGAGGACAACTGCATTTTCACATCCGGGATAATCTCCTTGTTGTTTCCTATCAACAACATGTCATCCACATACAAGACCAAATAAATCAAATGATCACCAATTAATTTAAAATACACACATTGATCCTCTTTGCTTCTTGTGAAGCCAAGTCCCAGCATATAAGTAACAAATTTTGATACCACGTCCTTGGTGATTGTTTTAAACCATATAGAGAATTTTTTAGCTTGCATACCAACTCCTTCTTTCCCTTCACAACATAACCTTATGGTTGCTTCATATAGATTTCTTCTTCCAGATCCCCATGTAGGAATGTTTTCTTCACATCCATATGTTCCACTTCAAAATCAAATGCAGAAGCAACAGATAACAAAAATCTTATAGAGGTTAACTTGGCGAATTGAGAAAAAATATCACCAAAATCAATTCCCTCAAGCTGGGAATAACCCTTTGCTACTAACTGAGCTTTATATTTCTCCACTTTTCCTTCTGCATTCAACTTCTTTTTAAATATCCATTTGCTACCAATGGGATTTCTTCCAGTCAGAAACTCCACTAGATCCCAAGCCTCATTCTTATCCAAAGATGCCATTTCTTCATCCATAGCCCTTTTCCAGAGATTTACATCCTCTGAATCCACTGCCTCCCTGACAGTTCTAGGATCATCAGTAATAGACAAAGAAAAATTTGAATGGAAATCATATGGAGTATACCTTTCCAGTAGCCTTCTTTCTCGAGCTGATCTCCTCAATACTGGAGTATGAGGATCTTCTTCTTCTGATTCTTGTTCTTCTGTAGAGTCTGATTCATCATCCTTTAAATCAAACTCTATCTTCTCTGGTTCTTCCTTACTTGGTAGGAATTCTTGTTTAACAACATCCTTCATTTCTCTAAACACCACATCTTGGATATACATTACCTTCTTAGTTTCTGGGTTCCAAAGATTATAACCTTTGAGACCATATTTATATCCAATTAAGATACACTTTTCAACCTTCTTATCTAGCTTACTCATGTTTTCCTTTGGAACATGAACATATGCATCACAAAAAAATACCTTGAGATGTGTGAGAGAAGGTTCCTTACCAGTCCATACCTCTTGTGGAGTCTTGTCATCCAACGCTGATGAGGGTGATCTGCTGACTAGGTAACATGCAGTACCCATTGCCTCTACCCATAATTATTTCCCTAACCCGACACCACTGAGCATGCACCTTGCTTTTTCCATCAACGTCCTGCTCATCCTTTCTGTAAGTCCATTCTGTTGAGGTGTATATGGAGTAGTCTTCTGCCTCTCTATACCGCACTTCTTACAGAATTCTTCAAATTTAGTCCCGTAGAACTCTTCACCATTATCTGTCCTCAACACCTTAATTCTTTTCTCTATTTGATTCTCAACAAGAGCCTTAAACTCTTTAAACCTGTCAAAGACTTCAGATTTCTTCTTGAGGAAATATATCCAAGTATTCCTCGAGAATTCATCTATAAATGAGATGTAGTACAAAGATTTTCCCAATGATGGGACTGACACAAGTCCAAAAAAATCACTATGAACTAGTTATAAAATTCCTTTTTCCCTTGTTGCACCATAGGGGAATCTTACCCGATTCTACTTCCCATAGAGACAATTTTCACATAAATAAAAATCCAGAGAGCAGTTAAACATACCTTCAACCATACCTTTACCATGTAGTAGTTGAAGACCCTTATCTCCGATATGCCCCAGTCTTTGATGCCACAGCATAACCTTTTCTCCAGAGACTGTAGGAGTTCTTTATTCTTGAACTCCAATATCAGGAACAATGGAACTATTACACCCATCACTAATAATGATTCCTTGCAGCTTATACAAAGTTCCAAACCAAACTCCCTTCAGCAACACCATTTCTCCTCGAACCATCCTGCAGGTTTCCTTTTCAAATATTGTTTTTACCCCTACATCGTCCATTTTTCTTACAGAAATAAAATTTCTGGCCAAACCTGGGATGTGGAGAACCCCAGGAAGTGTTCTAATCCTTCCATATATGAGCGTCAACTTGACTTTTCCTCGTCTAATGATTCTGGTTTTCGAATCATCACCTAAGAAAACATTACCTCCATCATACCTTTTATATTCGTAGAACCACTCCCTGTGGGGAGTCATATGAAAGGATGCATCATAGTCAACCAACCATGCCTCATGATCTACATGTGTGCTTGAAGAAGCCAAGTACACATCCCCTCCTTCCTTGGAGGTATTTTCTTTTGTAGAAGGAGATTCTTTAGATCCCTTCTTTTTCTCAACTTTGGATCTACACTACTTCTTGTAGTGCCCTTCTTTTCCACATCTCCAACATACCCTTACAAAATTTTCGAGAGATTTAGATCTACCCTTAGACTTAGATATCCCACTTGAGAACTTAGATCTATTTCTTTTCTGAGAACGTCCTCTTGAAAATAATGCATCTGCGCTCTGTCCTTCCATATTCTTCCATCTCATCTCCTCCGACAACAAGGATGAGACTACTTCATCAAACTTCAAGGAAGTTGCATTACTACCTATGGCCACAACCAGACTATTCCAGTAGTCTGGTAAAGAACACAGTAAACAGATACATTTATATTCATCTGAAATTTTAATATCAACAGATACTAACGGACTTACCACCGTATTGAAGGCATTCAAATGCCCTACCACCAAGTCTCCATCTCTCATCTCCAGGTTATACAACTTCTTTCTTAGGAATAGTTTATTCACTAAGGACTTAAACTGATACAACTTCCCCAATTTTTCCCATAAATCCTTGGTTGTAGGTTCCTCTGACACATTCAGTAATATTGACTATGAGAGGCACAATCAGATTGTGCTCTTTGCCTTCCGGTCCAAATTTTTCCAGTCATCTGCTAAAGTTCCTGTAGGTGCAGTACCTGGATCTACCACGATCCAATGATTCCAACTTGAGCTTCCAAAACTCAAAAATTTTCCCATTAAACATCTCGATCTCCATCTTCGAATCGCTTGCCATTTCTTTTCACCTGAAAAACAATACCATAGATCTCCCACTGTAACAAGGCTTATCACAGTCCCGAGCCAAACCCTTGACCATAAAGGCGCCCCCCTGAAGCCAACAAAGCTCTGATAACAAATGTAGATTTTAACCTTGTACAATATTTACTGCAAACATATTTTCAGTAAAAGAACAGAAAATATACAATGGCAAATACAAACATTACACAAAGATTTTTCCCCTGGAAACCCAAAACGGAAAAACCAACATATTCTATATTATCATTGTGATACATTGTTTACAATACAATATACATATAAGAGCCAGCGACATCCAAAACCCTAACCCAATGACCTGTATTAGTCAACAACCCTAATTCCTTAACCAAAAATAAAAAACCATCGGCAAAGAAACCATGTGCCGAAAAACCACCTAAATACGTGACATATTTCCCGAGGCAGATTTTTTTTTTCGGGGACGCTGCTGCTGAAATCCTGTGCAGGGGGCTTCACCCCCACTTATCAGGCGGTTCTAGTCACAGTAGTAGACTATTGGCAATTGAACCCCCTTGGTGCCACCTAGAAATGATGGAAATCCTCCGAGAGGGAACTCCACATTCAAGAGCATGTGGAGCTCCAAGCATGGTACGATCTGACCAATTCTAAAAAAATCCAAATTCTTTAGGGAGAGGACATTTTAACATGGGAGCACTCCTCGTGGGGCACCTTTGCTATCCTAGAAGCCTATAGTATCAAAGAAAATTTCCACCTCATCCCCCAAGATAAGGTTTGGATGAAAATTTGGCTAACTAAGTATTGATCGAAAATCAGTACTTTACTATGGCTTTTTGCACATAAAAGTATCCTTACCTAGGATAATCTAATGAAACGAGGCTTCATCAAGATTTCCATTTTCCCTCTTTGCCACAGGGATTCTGAAATAAAAAATCACTTGCTAAACCTCTTCTCTTACAGCTCTCAAGTCTAGGACCAATGCGACACAGTCATGTGTCTTTCAGATTGTAACCACGAAGGCCTCAAATAAACCATCAAATATTGGAGAGACTTAGATTTCCACTCTCCCATCCTCAACCTAATCTTTAAACAAATTCCTGGCTTTATCCTCTAGCATCTTTGGAAAGAGAAGAACAAACATATATTCCTTTCAACTCATCATTATTGGTGAATAGTTTAGAATCAAATACATGACAACATCAGAGAAACCATCCACCTGTAGCCTTGGAAAGAAGAGGACTTGAAATTTCTTCCCCATGAACAACACATCCTAGAAAGATGGAACTTCACCTCCAATCCCTCTCCTTACAAGAACCCTGAGATATTCCAGACCAAGGAAATCCCTTCTCACTGGTCTCCTCCTCCTCTAGGATTTATCAAGATAATCTTTGATGGTGCCTCCCGTTGTTGCAAGAGTTGACTCTAGGTTGTAATAGAGCCAAGACTTAACACATTTTGAATGAAATAATAATTTGTTGTTTGATCTGTCATATGAGGCTTCTAGAACTAGGTCTGAAACAAGCCTTTCAATCATTTATAAATCAAAAAAGAAAAGGCATGACCTTGTTTGTCTAATGTAATTAAAATAATGAATATGGATAGAAGACAGGGGATGAAGAAGACTAAAACAAAGATTTAGGTATCTAATTCTGATAAGTTTAATCTTTATTCCAACAGAGGAATGACAAATAGCTTAAAAAAAACAAAAAACATGCATATATATAACTGGTAATATAGGCATAAACAATCAAGTTACAAGTCTTGTTTTGCTCACAACATAAACAGAGGAAAAGCTGAACCTAACAGGTTTCCCAATAAATGACTACAATAGAGGTATTACTGAATTAGAGCCATTGCAAGCTGAATATGTAAAAGAAGGAAGAAATAATGAATGTAAACCTTGAGACAATGATACAAACAAAGACATAATTACACAATGACGAGGTATAAAATCTTTTATCTTTTGTTCTATATTAGCTGAAAGAAATGGCATTACAAACCTAGCCCCTAAAATTCTATTGGTATGTTCCCCCCCTCTGAAAAACAATCTACAATCTCTTTCTTTATACAAAATTTGTCTCAAATAAAAAACCCTTGGATTACCCATAACCTCTGCATACGTTATTGATTTTCAATTAGATGTGCTGGCACTTCATCTGACTCTTCGTTTTCTCCCAGATGCATTTAATATCTTTTTTTCATTTGCCACCTGCGTGTGAATATTCAGAAGCTCGATCTCTGCCTTTTTTCTTTGACAGAGGACGTTTTTATTTGACAGTCGGAACCCTTACCCATCGACGTTTGATACATGTGATTGAAACTCCAACTTCGGGCCTTCGGGCTTTGGGGGAAGGGATGTGACGTGGAGTAAATCTATTAATTTCTGGGCACTATCCCCTTTCCGCTAGTCTCGTTCCTTCATGCGACCTCGAGCTATGACCTGGGGCTAAGCCTCCAGGTGCTTCACAACTTCGTGTTTCGGCTGTCTAGCATGCATCTGATTTCTTTCCATGCGAAATCCAAACTGGAGAATTTACTCAGAACCTCATCGATGGTTCATGCCCCCCTACGACAACCAAATGATGGTGATCTCTTCATGTTTCGTGACTTTGGACCTCAGGATTTTTGATTCCTCGATTGATGCAGGAGCATCGCCAACTCAACAAGCGTGGAGCCAGTGCATGTGTTTTTAAACACATGACATATAAGCTTGATAACTCTTTTTGAATTTTCATTTAAAATGAAGCGCCATATCCTTCAATGAAACATTTATGAAGGAGCACCTGTTGTATTGTAGCAGACCTCGAGCCTTACGCTCTTGTCTGAATTAGATAGGAGGCATTTATTAAGATTTAATGCAGGTAGATAGATGTTTAAGTCTAGATTAGACAGTTTTAGAGTCTGAGAGGGAAAACGGATATAGACACCCTCACTTGTACATTGTAACATAATTCAGTATCATTCATTGAGGAGCGAGAAGAGAGAACAAGCAGAGAATTTGTGAAGAACACCCATGTACAGATGTTTTTGAAATAATAGAAGAGAGTCTTTGATTCAATTCCATGGTTGTTGTTGTTTCTCTGTGTGTGTTGTTTATATGTCCCTGAATGATTGTTTTCTAGTCATGCATTTTCTTTGAGTATGCTATGTATGTGATTTCAGAGGTTGTAACTGAAGCCTGAGAGAGAAGAGAATAATTTTCAATTGTTTCTCTGTCTGAGCCAGGAGATTCATGCATAGAGTGCAGTTGAATCCATCCGCATAGAGTGCGTTGATGAGGTTTGATGGTTAAACCCTTATTCTCATTCACCCAGAAGTTGACGTGGGGTGGTAGAGTCGTGCAGGAGAAGTGCAGGCTGAATTTGAAGCCTCAGTAGTAAATCTGAGTAGCAGAAGGCAGAGACTGCTGTTGCCAGAAGTGCACAGAGTCTGGAAGACTCAACACTTTGAAAGTTGTTGAAGGTTGAGCACGAGAAGTGTGTACAAAGTCTCTGAAGGAGTCATAGTTAACAAGCTCAGAAGGGATAGTTCCTTCATGATACTATGGAAACGGACCCAGGAAAAGGTTCGAACAGGACGGAGTTAGAGCGGAATAATTCCTCAAGGAGGAGGAATCGACGGTCAGGATTCGTAGGGGAGATTCGCGAAGTCCCGCAAGCCGTCAGATATTGGAGAAGTTGCATGGGAGTTAGCCATTTAAGCGCAGGAAGGAACCAAGAGCCATCAGGATTCGACATATCAGGGTGTGCGTAGGCAAGAGTTTCATACTGATGGAAATCACAAGTAGCGATTTCCTGACGCAACTGGAGCCGTTGATCGTCGCAGGGACACGTGGCGCGAGATCCCTAGGAGTCAGGGTTCGGCAGTTGGATTTTCCACTTGCAAAGGAATCGCTATAGTGGAAATCGCGATCCCGCGATATCCAATAGCACAACGAGAAGAGGTTGACGTGGAGGAGAGCGTCAGTAAGTATATTGGGGTTCGGGGTTTTGGATACCCGAGGAAGGTGCCCACGAGTTTTGCGATAACGCGAAACCCGATTTCTCGAGAAGACTACCAGGAGATAAATAGAGATCCTGTGGGTGACAAAAGTAGCTCTTCGGGCCTGAGTAAAAAGAAGGTCCTGATGGAAGCGGGACGCGTGGGTGGCGCGTGTCGCATCATTGATACTCCGATTCATGAATCCCCAAAGGAGCTCATGACTAATGACTGCATAAATTTCCCAGATCCAACTGCCTGGGACAGTCTCACTTCCTCTGGACGGATCCACAGTCCATATGGACTTCCGGTTTTGAGACTTTGGAGATTTTATTCCCTCACGAACGAAAATTTTTGAATATGCGAAGTCTGAAGGATTTCGAGATGTAACCTCCTCGCACCTTTTTGAGATCTGACGGTTTTTTGTGACCCTGATACCTTCCGAAGGGATCTCAACTGTCATTGAGAAAAATTAAATACATGTTCCAACATAGGCTCCATCTAGGGATGGTGCTTTCTTGTAAAGCACCAAGAACAATAGATGACGTGCCTTCATCCATTGGGCAACCTGAAATCAACCTTGTCAATTGTGAAACCTATCATTTTACCTATGCCTATTCCAAAACCGAAACCGTTTATTCACTGCAATCAAAGAGGTTTTGCACCCATTGAAACGATATACATCTTGCAAACTAAAAATATCCCTTTGTACAGTGTATTCATTGGGCTATGGAGTCATAATGCCTTAAAAAAAAATCATACTGGATGCCAAACTGAATTGGAAACATATTGAAAACCATCGTTGTACTCTAATGCTCAAAGTCAAGATTATTTATATACATCACCTACTCTAACTAACATCACTGCTTTGTTCAAGTAAATGAAAATTTCCAAATCAACCAAGCGAATATTCGACTAACAAAATTAATTATGCTTCCATCTTTGAGCATGAAAATGATAGGAGCAACTGCAAATTTCAAAACATACCTTGGGAGAAGGTACTTACAGTTTTGAAATTTGGACCTCAAGAAGTCGGAAATAAAAAATTTATTGCCCCATTTTTACTCCATATAAGCTACTACTAGATCGTAGAAGGGAAGAGATACACCACTTTTTCAATTAATCCATACTTCCTCCTGCTAGGCAAGCTGTGTGAAATGCCTTTGCGCACTTTGCCCACTGCTGATTTTTTCTTCTTTTGGTGCAAAAATGTCGCACTGAAAATTACTGGTCTGTTGCTCAATAGTTTCTAAATAGGGAAGAGAGATCAATTGTTTCAGTAACCCATGCTTATATCCTTCATCCTTTGTACAAATATCTTCTTGATAGCTATCATACATAGGCTGATTTCTTTTATGATGTTGTCGATTGCTTTCCTGTTGAACCAAACTTTCTTGTTGCTCATCATCTTCAGAAACAATTTCATCATATTCATAAAACAAAGGAGGATTGTCATAGGTTTTCGTGTGTGATGAAGAAGAAATCTGATTTTCTTCCTCTTCTAGATACTCATCATAAACAAGCAACTCATAGAAAATTCTGGAACATTGACTTTCAGAAATTTCTTTTTTGTGAGGATCTAGAAAAGATGGTTGAATATCAATAGACTGATTTTCATGAGGATTTAAAACAGTGACCATACCTAAAATCTCAATTACATTTGGATGACTACAATTCTCCTGAAACTCTTTATGAAATGTATTTTTGGAAACATACAATTCGTCATATTTCAGGGCCTTTACTTGATCATGAAACCGATAAGGAAGGTATTTTTCCATAGCAAAATGACTATGTTCTATATCGACAAACAATGATTGTATATGGCCTTCCATGAGTTGTTGTTCTTCATGATGATCTAGACCAGCGATTTCATCATCGTGTTGTACAATTAAACTATTTTCGGCATCATTAATATTAAAAAACTCATTATGAAAGTATTCCTCTTGAACAACATAATTAAAAATAGAGTCATATATGAATGAGCTTGAAACTAGCTCTTCACTTGAAAAAGCATTTTCATCCCCATCGCTGCAACAAATCAGGTTGTGATTGGTTTGAACACCTTCTGACCTTTCCACTTCATATTCATGGATTTTGGTCCGATCTTCTTCTTGAATATGATCACAAGAACTATCATATTCTACTTCTTTATCAACAAACTCTTCCTCATGCTGATCATCTTTATCAATTTGAGAAATTTATGATATTTCTTCCTCCTCTTCAAGAAAAATTGTTTGATCTTTTTCTTTTATGAATTCCATATTGAAGCAATCTTGAAAAAGGAGTTTATCTGAATAGATCCTCTTACAATATTTATGAAAAACTATGTGGAAATATTTCGATGAAGGAATGCTGGAATGGGGTAAAGATTTATACCAGAGTCTAGCATCTCTTTCCAATGAAAACATAAACAATTTCATGAGGACATCTTCATGATGTACATCCAATTCATCCATGAGCTTGTGAAATTCAAGCAAGTGTTGAGAAGGATTTTCATCCACATATCCTCCAAATTTAGGAAGGACATCTTTCCAAATTTTAACGTCTGGAACTGTGTTTGGAAAACCATAAACATTTGTAAAGTACAAAGGAGCAAACCTCACAGCAATCTGAGCAATGAACAAATTTGAAATTTTGAAACCAATGTAGTCGCGAGTGAATCATGTAGAGTATTCGAACCAAGGAGTTGCCAGGTGAATGATCACAACCAATTGAATGCCTATCCCTTGTTCATCATCAAGGAATAGATATAAACTTTGTCATCTCCCAGGGAAGATAACTTCATTTCTCCGTCCCCGGAAACGGTTCTAGAAAATGTTGTCGCAAGAGTTGACTCTAGGCTGTAATAGAGCCAAGACTTAGCACATTTTGAATGAAATAATAATATGTTGTTTGATCAGTCTATGAGGCTTCTAGAACTAGGTCTGAAACAAGCCTTTCAATCATTTATAAATCATAAAAGAAAAGACATGGCCTCGTTTGTCTAATTTAAATAAAATAAGGAAGATGGATAGAAGATAGGGGATGAAGAAGACTGAAACAAAGAGTTAGGTATCTAGTTCTGATAAGTCTAATCTTTATTCCAAAAGAGGAATGAAAAATAGCTTCAAAAAAACAACAACCGTGCATATATATAACTTGTAATCTAGGCATAAACAACCAAGTTACAAGTCTTGTTTTGATCACAGCATAAACAAAGGAAAATTTGAACCTAACAGGCTGGCCAATAAATGAATACAACCGAGGTATTACTGAATTAGAGCCATTACAAGCTGAATATGTAAAATAAGGAAGGAAGAATGAATGTAAACCTTGAGACAACGATACAAAGAAAGATAGAATTACACAGTGACGAGGTATTTAATCTTTTAGCTTTTGTTCTATATTTGCTGAAAGAAATGGAATTACAAACCCATACTCTAAAATGCTCTCGGGCTGTTCCCCCCTCTCAAAATAAATCTACAATCACTTTCTTTATACAAAATTTGTCTCAATTAAAAAACCCTTGGATTACCCACAACCTTTGCATACATTATTGATTTTCAATTAGATGTGTTGGCACTTCATCTGACTCTTCATTTTCTCCCGGATGCATTTAATATCTTTTGTTCATTTGCCACCTACGTGTGAATATTTAGAAGCTTGGCTTCTGCCTTTTTTCTTTGACATAGAGCATTTTTATTTGACAACCGAAACCCTTACCCATCGACATTTGATACATGTGATTGGAACTCTGACTTCGGGCCTTCGAGCTTCGGGGGAAGGGAGGTGACGTGGAGTAAAGCTCTGAATTTCTGGGCGCTAGCCCCTTTCCTCTAGTCCCGTTCCTTCACACGACCTCGAGCTATGACCTGGGGCTAAGCCTCCAGGTGCTTCACAACTTCGGGTTTCAGCTGTCTAACATGGAGCTGATTTCTTTCCATGCAAACTTCGAACTAGAAAAGTTACTCAGAACCTCATCGACGGTTCACTCCCTCCTCCGACAACCAATGGTGATGAACTCTTCGCATTTCACGACTTCAAACCTCAGTATTTTTGACTCCTTGATACTCCGATTCAAAAATCCCCGAAGGAAATCATGACTAATGACTGCATATATTTCCAGGATCCAACAGCCTGGGATAGTCTCAATTCCTCTGGATGGATCCACAATCCAGATGGAATTCAGGTTTCGTGACTTCGAAGATTTTCTTCCCTCGCGAACGAAAACTTGCAAATATGCGAAGTCTGATGGATTTCAAGGTGTAACCTCCTTGCACCTTTTTGAGATCAAACGGTTGCTCGTGACCCTGATACCTTCCAAAGGGATTTCAACTGTCATTGAGAAAAATTCAATATATGTTCCAATACCTCCAGAGGCAATCCAGCCTTGACATGTTTTGGAGTGGTTTTCTGCAACAGTCAAGGGAACATCCAACTCATCTCAGTAGAAAACATTTGTCATAATACTAATAACACGACAGATCTCCAGGGTCTCATAAAATGTCTGTAGATCGCTCAATATTATGGTTACCATTAGTTGATTGTGGAGGGGGACTCTGAAATAATTGTCAAACTCTTCGCAAAAATTCTCAATGGAATGGACCCAAAAAAATTCTCTCCCTGCTAGCGACTCTCCACTGGACTCAACACCATTGAAAAACTCATTCAACCTCACTTAGCTCTCATACCCTCGCATATTCGAAGGAAATCCAACAATATTGTTGACAATTTAGCCAATATAGGAGTGGATTTAGAGGGAGCAGATCCTCTATGCACTCCCTCCATCCACAACGAACATCCCATCCTCCAGAACTTCATTGCTGGGCTCTCAACACAGAGGCCGCCCAGATGGAGTGTCAAGAAGGCCCATGTGTCCACCAGAGAGGGAAGCGCCTTCCAATGCTGCACCAACCATGTGACCAGTGCATGCATCACCCCACTCTTAATTTCTCGATGAGTGAAGGATGCATTCAATTCTTCAAGCCCTCTACTAACTGCTCAAGCGAGCGTTCCTCTGCTTCTTCTTCCAGAATATGGAGGAGTGTTTATGGCCATCACCTCTATGTGTGTGTTATATTCCACTCCAGGTTTCATATTATGTTTCCACTCCTCAACTAGATCAACATGTCTCTTCATTCCCTGTAGCGCAAACATCCAGTTTGCATCCCTCTCTGGCCATCACCTTCTTTGTCTGGTTTCTCTCCGAACCTTCACTTTTTCTCTCTGCCTTGGCCATGCCTTGAATTAGTGGGAATCCAAAGAGAGGATCTGTATGGTACCAAAATAAATATATTATATCCATCTGGCCTCCACCTTCCCCTACCTCTTTTCCCATCTCCTCGACTTCCTCCTCTGCCCAGTGATCATAGGGCCAGAGTGACCTTCCACCATTGTCCTCATCCTGGGCTTGTCGCATGAAGTGGTTTGATCTCAAGGGAAATTCTTTGGGCTTTTCTCCTGGCTCAATCCAAGATTTGGCCTCTTTATCGAAACCAACCCCAACCCACCCAACAAACTCACATGAGCACTACATTCCCATGCCACCACCCTCTGTCATGGCTCCTCTGGAAGAAACCCCAACCCACTTGGAAGAACCACTGATCCATCAACATTCATGCTTAGATTGTGCTTCATGTGAAATAATTCATGACTTAGTGGTGATACTGTATGATTTGGTGTTTTCTATCCACAAATATGTGGATGACCTGCACTTCTGGTTGGAACTTCTGGACAAGCAAGGGGAGAAAATTGTATCTATTCTCTCCACTTTTCTTGGTACCCAACACTATCCAGAACCGTCCACCAATGCACTGGCATCCTCAACAACATTCATGGCTCTTGTTATCCAAGCGGCGACAACAAGAAACATGGGAAAAAGTGACATATCGATTGCATGAGCGCTGACATATGCGTAGGTGTCGTCTTGCATGGCTATTTTTTTCAATCGTTTACGTTTTTAGAAGTTTCCTCTTGGGTTGTATGCGATGTCTAGCACACTTTTGTCTTTTTGTATGTCAAAAGTCTGTATTTTTTTATTTTCTAGTAGGCCAGACATATCTAGATGAATCATTTTCCCCGCGGGGTGTTTCAGTTCATGTTCTTTAAATTATGGTGTTTTTAGTTTTTGGAATCATGCTGAATTGGTTTCTCTCCAGGGAAATTCAACACACACGCTTATTTGACATTCATGATGCTATTGTAATTTTTTATCTTCGAAGGTAATATATAGACACTAACTTAAAAAAAAATAATATTTCCAAGACTTAATTCAGTGAAAGATTCGCCAAGATTTTATAACTCGGTGAAAGATTCACTAAGATTTTACAAGATTATATAATTGACTAAAATATTCACCAAAAAATTATATATACATATTATATTATTAATAAAATAGCCTTCAATTTTTCCTATGTAGCATGGGGATTCACCCATTTATCATATATATAAATTTAAGGGGGGGGGGG
>JASDQU010102987.1:61686-97719 GCA_032191745.1 Picea mariana
TTCTTTTGCAAGTTTTTGTTCGCGTACTTCTTCTGCAAAGTCTAAATTAATCCGTGATGGAAGGAAAAGAAATGACATGTTTCATTTATGAGTTATATTAAAACACAATAAGATTGATACACTTGTTGATAGTGAATCACAAGTAGATCTTATTTTGGATCAAGTTGTTAAGAATTTGGGATTGGAAACTAGGCCTCATTTGATATTGTATCCTTTGGGATGGATTTGTGATAATGCTTAGGTACAAGTAACTAAGCAATGAAAGTTACGTTTTGAGATCACATCCAGTTTCATTGATGAGGTAGAGTTAGATGTTTTTCCACTTGAAATTTGTGGGATGGTTTTGGAAGTCCATACTTGTATGAAATGAAGGCTATTTTCTACATGGAACAAAATAAGTATCATATTTTCAAGGATGGGGTTGAGTTCATTGTGAGAGTTCATCAAATGAAGATGAATTTGAAAAATTCACTACAAGGCACATGTTAGTTAATGCTAATATCTAGGATACATATTTACAACCTGTTGAACACTCAACACACCCTAAAAGCCTTATGGAATTTTATCACTTTTTGGGTACCACTTGTTTTCTTCACTGTCTGAATCAATTTCACTTTGGGAAATGGTTTATATTTGTTTTGTTTTCATCAATATTATCATCGAGTCAGGTTTGTTTGAACTTGTGAAACCTCATGTCTAAAATAACTTGACACCATAATTAAGAATCGACAACTAGCACTGCACCTAATGCACTCAGGTTCGACGTAGGAAAAATTCAAGCAAGTAAAGGGACTACACAGTAACAAAAGTCACCAAGCGCATATCCCCATCGACCTCGGAAAAAGGTGGATTTGGTTGGCATAAGTTATTCACTCAAAGTTTCAAGAGATAAATGATCCCCTTTGGCATCGACAAAATACGTGAAGGATAGACATTGACATAATCCGTAAAGAAATCACTGATAGCCGATGACCGATGCGTTTCATCGGGGTCGGGGAAATCTAGAAAGGTTAAACCAATCATTTTTGTCTACGACAATCATATCGTCGATTTCCGATCCCCGTTGCATTTTTGTCATCGAGACTTTTTCGAGAGAGTCAATCCGAGAGCACTTTGGTAGGTTTATCGTCGATTGTCGATCCTTGATACTTTTTGGTGTCGGCAAGATATGATTCTATTTTAGAACATATAGCTTATATAAAGTCCCGATTTCGATACACAAGAAAATGAAGTCACCGGTCTCGAATGCCACGTGTCTTTATCATGTAAGGGGATTGTATGGCCTAGTTTCGTCCCGAGTCATATTAAGGTTCCATGGGTCCTAGTCACGCCTCCTAGTTATCTTTCCCACGTTAGCTCTGTACGGAAAGATCGATCGACGTCAGATATTTTGCAAGAAGATATCAACGAAAAGTGTTTGAAGCACAATCCCAACCTCGAACCACCAATTGGACTAGCGAAATGATGGGATGTTTGCGACATAAGATACTATCATATTTGGAAATTTAATAGACCGGTTAATGCTTGATCTCACATTTGTTTCTACCTCGTGCACCGATTAAACAAAAACAATTTGAAATCATCGATAAACCTTGTTACAAACCGCGCCCGCGCCATCAACCCGTGATGAATTTAATTTTAAACATATTTGAAGATCTAGTAGCATACTTAATGAAATTACACTCATAACCCGAATTGAATGGCTGATGCGACAATGTAAGTTCATCCCTGGTTAAATCTCTAGAACGGTTTTGAACAAATTCATTCGATGCAAAAGTTTGAATTCTAGAGTGTCCAAAGGAGCAAAGCAAGTGTCTCGAGACTGTACTGACCCTCATATTATCAAAAATAGGTTAAACAAGTTGTAGAGGTATGTGTTCAACTTTGTCAATTCATTGGTCGTAATTTATATATGCATCTGATTTTCTTACACATTCTCTAAACTATGTTCTAGTTGCAACTAAGATGTTTCCGATAAATCCAACCACCAGACGCTCACTGAGGGAACCCAAGATAAAATAAGATGAAACAGGTGAAGGATATTCTCTAGGGACCAAGAGATAGTTGGAGTAGGCTCCCAAGGTGGAGCCTATCATTAAAAGATCCACAAAGAAAGATTTTGTCCAACCTTCGTCCTTCGGTGATATAGAAGCAAGAATCAGATCCAAAGTAATTCTCCCATAGTGGGGGGACCTATTCAATAGAATTAGTCAGAGTATATCCCACACAACGACCCGAATGTAAGGGCACTTGATGACCAGGTGTTCCCGAACATCCGATGGTCATATTTACACATGGTGGCCAACAAAACCCCGATTTTCCCTTGCATAGAGGTTCTGAAATGGCTAATCGACCATACAGACAACCATAACCGATTGATCAATGATGATAATGGAGGGTGTGTCAGATTTTTCCTCTCGATGGAAGTCCAAAAATACTACAAGATCAACGACCTATAGGAGCGGCTAAACATAGACTTTGTGGTGAAGTTATATGAATCCCATGACACCAACCGGTTGATGGCCTCATGGTGGAAGGAAGAAAAAAAGTTTACCAACCAGAGAAATGGATGGTATGGGATGGTTAACTTGAGGGAGCCATACATGTATTTGATGGATGTCATCTACCAACTGTATGGAGAGAAGGATTGCTCCAAGTTTTTGGAAGCATGGATGCCCTTAGCATACACGGTGGCGATTTTCGGAAGCAACTTCAACTGGAGATCGATAATTTCCACAAAATTGAGCATTTGTGTACAACAGGCTCAGACGTCAAAAGAAAGGGGAATAAACCACTTTCTACATGGCCTCGTACCTGCTTGATGTTATCTGCGCAAGGAATGTCTTCGCTGGCATGAATTTAAGTTGGAATGTTGGAGAGCTCTCGGTCCATGTTTATTTCAGCATACTATGGGAGAATAGGTACAAAAAATATTACACACTCATCTGCGATGAATTTATCGCCCATATTCATTTTACTATTTTTCAGAAGGAATTCCCAAGACTATCCGCAACAACCAAGAAAATGGTGGCAAAGGTATGCCATTGGTATTTAGACAAATGATCAACCTATATCAGGGTTTTCAGGTCCACCAAAGCACCACATCTCCTACCCGCTCATGTCCCGGACCGAATTGTTGTGAGAAAAATATGCTATCATACTATCCTGCAGGGCTATAATGCCACATTAGTCAAAAGTGAGCTTTCATACCCTACAGTTTCCATGTGGGGTTTTATCTGGTAAAGGATACTGCTCAAGCCAAACAAGAAGGGTTGAGCCAACTTGAATTCAGATTCCCGACAGGTTGATTCCGCAAGCACGAACCTAAAGGCCTGGTCCTCCAACATGCCTCACAGGTATCATCCTGTTGGCCATACGCTCATGATAAGTTTGAGGATGAAATTTTCATAGAGTGCACCCAGGACTAGGACGAGGTGTTACTGATAATGGCCAACCCAAATATGACCAGGTTCAAGACCATGAGCATGGATGAACAAGTGGAAAAAATAGAACAGTTGGCCCAAGAGGCCCTTAGAGCGAGGGAATAAATCACAGTGGCAGAGACAACAAAGGCACAGATAAGGGGATTAATTTTTCTAGAAGGGGCAGAGAGAATCATTGATCAATTTCAAAATGACCCTGATCTGATAGAAATGATGAGGATTCACGTTGATGATCCAATCAAAAGCCGAGGGGAACCAAGTGGCCTAGAGACGATGCAACTTGAAGAAATATCCAGGTCATAAAACCCTGAAGTTCCACCACCATGGATCAAATCACCAGGGGAAATTTCAACCCATCCTGAGATAGTGAGGACATCAGGGAGAGAAAGTGTACCAAATCCCTTGTTTGATTTGATAACCATCTACGATGATGATGATATTTCGTAGGTGTCCCTCGTAACTCCAGTGCAGATTACAAAGGAGAAAGAACCTGAGAGAGCATCTACTCGGGTCCCGATGCTCCTGTTCAGAGCCTTTTGCGGAGCGAGCATGAGGTAGAAAGTGCCTTAGACAATGAGCCACTTGACATACCAGGAAACCCAGTGGACAACTCGAGGGATGAGCTAGGATTGGGAAGATAGATAGAAGAAATTCCAGAACAAGAAATCGACATTTCAACAGTCTATTACCAAGTAAGTACTGAACCTACCCCTGGTTCCTCAGTTTTGGTCGATACCTTACCGGTCGATGAACAACAATCGAAAGTGGAGCCATCGGGACATATAAAACAGGTTCAAGAACCCATCCTAGAACAGATATACACATTCAAGAGCCTGGGAAATACTCTAACTTGGGGAGAACAACAAATCCCCGAACCTGTTGATGAGGTTGCTGATATACAAGCAATCGCCTATGAACGAAAGAGGAAATCCATCATGAAGAGAACCACTAAGAAGATGAATCTTACGTTGGACATTTCGATTCTCATCACCACATAGGAAAAATTGATCAACACAGAGCACACCAAGACATCTGAGATTATCGGCACATGGATGGCTATCACAGATGCCACCTTGGATAGAGAAATAAAAGATGAAGCAGAGCTGGCCTTTGCGTTAAAGGAGTTGGAGCATCTGCGCCATTCGGCGAAATACTATCAGGACTCCACATAAGCCACGATGTTTTTGAGAAGTGAGTTCCAAGACGCCTATGACAAATTCACGAATGAACGAAACCTTTTCACTGTAGGGATAGCCGACTTCCAAGAAGACACCCTTATGGTGCTAGCAACCTGCAAATACGTGGAAAGATGGTATGAGAAGGCCCACCAAGTAGTGGAAATAATTGATTACATCAGCGTGGTTCAAAAGGGTCATGACTCCAAAGATCATGACATTTGGGTGCTGAGGGACAACAACATAGACTGGATAAGGAAAGAGGCCGAATACTGGGTGAAAATGGTCCAAGAACCTCAGCAGGAGATTCACGAAAAATGGGTCGATTGCAAAAGGAGCCTGTTCAAGATTAATCAGGAGATGAAAGATATCGGTCTCCCAGAATTCGGCTCACTCGAGGACATTGTCGACTTGCATGACATAGTTAAACAACATGTAGAAAAAGAATCGACATGGACTGCAAAGATAGAAAAAGTGGTGAGAATGGTGACTGGACAAGTACAATAGTTCATGGATCACCCAATCAAGGCTAAAACAATATTGCAATAGTTAAGTGTCAAAATAGTTAAGTATCGAGCACATGAAGTAGAAGTAAAAGGAATCCTTTCGGCCCCGAAGGACCAACAAAAATTCTCGTATGCCAACACATGCGAGGAACTCTTCATCAAATGGTAAGAGTATGAGAAGAGTCATCCACTTCAGTGAAAATATTTGATGGCTCTTAGAAGATAGAGAGATGGAGGCACCATGTGGCGATGTTTTGTTTTACTTATCTTGCACTTTTGATAGTTATTTTTAGTTAATTAATCATTATAAATAAGAGGATAGACCTTTTAGAAAGGATCGATGGTTTTGGAAAAGACCCTCATTTTTGGAATTGTAAAGAAGTATTTCCGAACTACCTTAATTGAGAAGTCATTTTTAGGAATGGAGACAAAATTATGTTTTTCATCAAATGCATGTTTGATTGGATGTGAGTTGGATTTACTTATGACTTTATTTCTTGAATGGATGTTGTAATGAGTAAGAGTTTATAAATCTATCGATAAGTTAGTTTTTTCAATATTTGTTGTAGTTCTTGTCTCTAATGATGAAAGCAAATCGTTGTGTTAATGTGTGATTAATGCTAGAGCTAAGGAAACTATTTTTCTTTCCATCATTTTATTTCATGTATGTTTTCTTTCGATAATTGTATGTTAGTCAATAAGTGAAATACCAACAAGTTGATGTATTAGTACTAGGCTTGTCACATGTGTGAAAATATTTGTCTGCATGCTTGAGCACAAGGGTTATTCCAAGCTCAACCTTCTTCAGTAGTTAATATTCCCCCCTTTACCAGCTGGTTTATACCAGCACATATGTTTTTATCAGATCCATATAATATAATAAAATACAAAAGAGAACATTCAAACTGAAGGAGGAGCTTTCACAAGAAGATATCATGTTAATCACTACGTAAATCCCATCGATTATTTGGATGGAATGAAAGATATGGATAACCATTCCACTATCGAACGCTGTAGAGTCTAATTGGGCCTTGGTGGCAGGTTTGGTTCTACTATTGAGTTAAAGGGATTTAGGACCCCTCAACAGAATTCGTGCTAGAAGGAGGGCTTGAATGAATGAATGGCTAACAATATTTATGATATAATATTTCAAACAACCTATAGATTCAAAATATCCCACATGAATGGCTAGTCATTATTAAGACAACCCACATACACTGATTACTCCTGAAACAAGTAACTCACCCCAGCAAGAGGAAGAAAATTTATTCCTTGAAATACCTTACGCTCTTCCCCATGAGGAGTTGAACCAGTTCATAAGAATCACAAGATATTATGCCCAGAAAATAGGAGCATTACCCTTAGCTCCGTTACTTCCTCGTAGAAAACAAGTAAGTAGAGTAGTGGTCAACACCCCCAACCAGGTTTTTGTTCACACAGTAGAAGACATGATATATTTCACCCTCACTTAGATCGAGCATCCCCTTAATATAATCCCCGAAACACCAGTTGGTAATTACTATGAGCTCGACAATTTTGAATCAGACAAGGAAGGGTTTAAATCAGATCGCTCAGCTTTAGAGTTAGATGAAATGGAGGATAGTAATGATGATAGTGGATAAAGGGGAAACCCACCTCAGAATAATCAACCTTGGTTGGCCAGAGATGCTCTGGCAATCCCTGGACGAGTACATAACATCCACCGACATCTAGAAAAGTTACTTCCTAAATTTGACCCTGAAACCTCAGGATTGCCTGAAGACCATATAAAAAAGTTCATACTAGCTATTATACTGATGAAAGTCCAACATGAAAATGTAGTATGCATAATTTTCCCCTATACCTTTGAGAATTCATCCTCCACGTAGTATTTTAACTTTCCTATAGGGTCCATAACTAGTTGGACGAAGTTTCAAAAATAGTTTTTAGACAATTTTTTAGAAGAAACCACTACAAGAGTTTTAATAGCCGAACTGTTCGCCGCCACCATGAGTTCAAAAGAAAAGGTTAAAGACTTCAATCAATTATTCACCCCTATCCTGAACAAATTCCAACCCGAAGCTAAACCCACTTAGGAGTTTTAAATCGAAGTATATGTTAATGCTGTCCCTGCTTCTATTTCCATGTTTGTAAAAAGGGCTACCAAAACAACCCTAGCTGAGAATTTCGAGGAAGCCAAAACAATTGAATTCAAAACGAAGGGATGTAAAGAGGGCCATGTATCATTAGTTAAGAAGGAAGCTCAACCTCCACCCAGGAGAGGACTCTTGTTGACCATACCCCCAGGGAAACAAACAGAACAAGGGCCCGAAAAGGGAAGTGGAGACACAGAGGACCTACAACGAATGATAAATAAGTTGTCAAATGAAATCATAGACATGAAAATAAGTGCAGGGGAAGGAAACCAAGGCCAAAGGCCCTATAAACCCTTTTTTAAAATGAACCCACTGTTTAAAGAAATTGAACCTCCCCAACCAACTTAAACATCGACCTAGGCAATGTAGCATCCGACTCTTTCTGTACCTATCACCAAGAGAAACATTCTGAAAGAGACTGTCCACAATGGGTGCATGCCATGAATTTGATGGCTAATACTTTCCTAGATGAAGTTTCCCTTAATGAGAAATCAAGCGGGTCAATGATGAATATTGTTGATCAGGAAGAAGTTGACCACTCGAAAGAAACAACCATGCTATTGTGGGACCCTGACTTGTCAATGCCTTCCGATGATCTATTTGAGGTTCAAGAACCACCCGCTGAGGTATTGGATGTAAAAACATGAAGTAGGGGTCAACCGCTCTCAAATGAACTCACCATTGCCCAAACTTTGAGAGAAAAAAAAACATCCGATCACTCGAAAGCACCTTTTGTCTCCCAAAGAAATCCTATAAAAATCCATACCCGAGAATCACCCAAGCTAGACTACAACATAGTAGAAGATTTAAAAAGATTAAAATAAAATGTATCGATTATGGAAATGTGTATAATTCCACAACAAAAGGACTTTCTATTACAAGCGTTGAAGTCAGTAGAAACTCCTATAACAAGGAATGACCAAGGAGAGAATCCAGCCCCCACGGATCTAAGAAATAAACCAACTATAAACACTTTCTCTGAAGATAAAAAAGGAAATCTTTTTGTCCCACCGTTCCTCTTGACATTTGAAGTCTTCAACAAAAACCTCGATAATTGTATAGTTGAATCAGGGGAATCCTCTAATGTTATGCCATTATCTATCTGCAAGAAATTAATCACAATCCCTCTCAAAAGTGATAAACATGTGATACAATTGGATAGAACCTAGGTGAAAGTTATGGGAGAACTCAAGGATGTCATGATCATAATGGCAACACACCCAAAATTTGTTCAAGTAATTGACATCATTGTAGTATATATACTAGAATCTTATGGACTGCTACTTAGTCGAGATTGGTCTGAGAAGTTGAATGTGTAATATCCCCAAGAATGAGCCCCGTTGTAATCATGTTTATGAATTGTAAATCATGTTTTGTAGGCTGGTGAGCCGAGTATTGATAAGTTGGTAAGGCTTATGAGTTTATTAGGCTGGAGAGCCTAAGTGTTAAGGCTAGGAGCCTGTTTTTGTATATGTAATTATGTAGAACATTAATTAAAATATGAACATCGCTGCATGCAGACCGACCATGAAGAAGGAGTGATGGGCGACTAAGCTTCCATAGAGTGGGTAAGGGAATGGGGGATGAAAAGTGGAAAGAAAGGCTAATTGTTGGGCCTAGGGGCTAAGATAGGGGGCTTACCTCTAAAAAGGGATAATAATTTATTATTATTATTTCCAAAAAGCTAAGGTGGACAATTTTGAGTGTTTTCCTAAGTTCCTGGAGAGGAACGCATGCAGCTTCATGGGAAACATGTGTTGGCCCATGCACATGTAGTTAAAATATGAAGAAGTCATCTGTGGAGGGGGTTCTCTCCTCATTCTGTCATCCTTTGTGTCTGATTTCAGATAACCTAATGCAACTATGAAATCCAGAAAACCGAGATGTCTTCCTGAAAATTGGAACCAGAAAACCGAGATGCCATTGCAGATTCGAATCCGTACCTGAATTGTCTGTGGGTTGCTTCTTTCTGTTTTCCTGAGTGGGATTGTGTTGTGGTTATCCTCACCATTTGAGAATTGAGCCAAAAGGGGCTGAAGAACTGGGTTGTTAGGACCATGGTTGAAGAGGCAGGTTGTTAGGTCTGTGAGTGAATCTTTCCAGGTGAGAGAGTCTGCTGGGAAGTGGTTCTTCCCAGAGAGAGTCCAACACCAACTACGAAGCTTTGAGAGTTCTTGATCTGGCTTATTGGCGAGATCCATAGAGGAAGGTGAAGCACCGATGGACTATGCTTGTGAAGGTTTATACTCCCGGGTGGAGAAGGCATGTGGGGAATGAGAGTTCGTGAGTAGTGGGCGTAAGAAGACTCCTGGAGAGAATTCCTTGCCTTGGCTGGAGCTTAGTCCCAACTCGGGGGTGAGCCACTGCTGAGCATGATGAGCAATGTGGTCTAAGGCTGGGAGGTTCATGGAAGGTCTACATGTGGTTGGTGGAGTTACACCAGTTTAAAATATAAGTGTTAAGTTTGTGCTTAATTTATATGTGATGCATGTATGTGTCTTGAAATGTTATCATGTATTCCATTGCAAGTTTGAATTGTTGTTAATGTTGTTTAGTTTGTAAAACAACAATAAATCCATGTTAAATGTCTTATTTTGATTTAATATGCATCTGATATATATAAGTATAAGTGTGTTATGCGTAGTAGTGTTTCCCGACCAGTGGGTTGACAGTCGAAGACGTTACAGAATGGAACAGATCCATTACTTGGAGCATATTATCTCGAAGGATGGGATAGTTGTAGATCCTAAGAATATTGAGGCCATCAGAGAATGGTCAGCGCCAAAGAACATGATGGAATTCAAATCCTTTATGGGTCTAGCTGGTTATTACAAAAGGTTTATCGCATGATTCTCGAGAATAACTCACCCTATCACTTCTTTGCAAAGGAAGGAGAAGAAGTTTCTGTGGACAAAGGAATGTGAGAGAAGATTCCAACAATTGAAGCAACTGTTAACCAATGCTCCAAAATTAAGGATTGCAGACCCAAATGAAGATTTTGTGGTATTCACTGATGCATGCAAAGAAGGACTGGGAGGAATGATCGATCAGAATGGATTCATAATTTGTTATGAATCCAGAAATTTGAAAGAGCATGAAAGGAACTACGCAACTCATGATTTGGAGTTGGCAACCATCGTTCATGCTCTGAGGAAATGGAGACATTACCTCATGGGAAGGAGGTTTGATTTGAGAACACACCATAACAGTTTGAAGTATTTGTTTGATCAACCAACCTTGAATGCTAGGCATAGTAGGTGGCTAGAGTTTCTTTATGAATACGACTTTGATATCAAGCATATCAAAGGGAAAGATAATAAAGTGGTTGATGCACTCATAATAAGAGTACACGAATTTCATGCTACAACCATTAGCATGTACTGAACTGATATAAAGGGAAGAATTTTGGAAGTTGCAAATGCATATTTGCAGTACAGGGGACTGGTAGCAAAGCTACAATAAGGTGAGAGGCCACAAAAAGTGGAAAATTATAAACTAGAAACCAATGGAACACTTCTGTACAAAAGAATAATTTATGTACCTATTGTCCAAGACTTGAAACACATGATTTTGCATGAAATGCATATTGTCCCTTATGCAGGGCACCCTAGATATTAGAAAACTGTGGTAGCAGTCAAGAGCCATTATTTTTGGCTAGGTATGAAGAAAGAGATTGCAAAATGCATCACCAGATGTATGGAATGCCAAAAGGTTAAAGCTAAGCACAGACACCCATCAGGGTTGCTGCAACCTTTACCCATTCCTGAGTGGAAATGGGAAGTAGTAACGATGGATTTCATCACCGGATTGCCCAGAACAGGTAAGCGACATGATTCCATCATGGTAGTGGTAGAAAAGATTATGAAAGTTGCCCATTTTATTCCACTAAAGACTCCTCACAAGGAAGCAGATGTTGCTGACATTTTTATGAGGGAAGTAGCACGATTGCACGGTATTCCTAAGACAATTGTGTCTCACAGAGACCCAAAATTTACCTCAAATTTATGGAAGGGGTTATTCAAGGGATTCAGAACAAAGCTAAATTTCAGTACATCCTACCATCCTGAGTTGAATGGGCAGATAGATTGGGTGAATCGAATGATATAAGACATAATGAGAATGTATGTGATGGAAAAACCATCGAAATGGGAAGACTACCTACACTTGGTAGAATTTGCCTACAACAATGGGTATCAAGCATCATTGAAGATGAGCCCATTTGAATCAATTTATGGTAGAAAGTGAAATACGCCAGTAAGCTGGGATAATCCAGCTGATAGAGCAGTAGTTGGGCCAGAGTTGTTCGAGGAAATGGAAGGTCAAGTGCTAAAAATTAAGCAGAATTTGAAAGCTGTCGAAGATAGGGAGAAGAATTATGTTGATAAGAACAGAATCCATAGATAATTTAAAGTGGTTGATCATGTTTTTCTGAAAGTAAAAGCTAACATAAGTTCCCTGAATCTGGGAAACTGCGCCAAGTTGGCAGCCATATTTTGTGGGCCATTTGAAATCCTAGAAAGGATTGGGCCAATTGCATATATGATTGCATTACCTGCATCCATGAATGTACATAATGTGTTTCATGTTTCATTTCTTAAGAAATATATACCGGATGCTAATCATGTAATTGATTGGAATGTGATTCAGGTGGAACAAGAAGGTGTCCTGCAAGTGCATCCTGTGCGCATATTGGACTGGAAAAGAAAACACCTCTGGAATCAAGCCATAGGGCTTGTAAAGGTCCAATGGATCTGGTACTGTCCTGAGGGCATGACATGGGAGCATGAGGATGCTATGTGGGCAGAATACACCCATATTTTTGAATATTTTGGAAATCTTGCTGATACTATGTGAAAGTTGCACTGAGGACAGTGCAAAAATAAGGGGAGGGGATTGTAATATCCCCAAGAACGAGCCTTGGTGTAATAATGTTTATGAATTGTAAATCATGTTTTGTAGGCTGGTGAGAAGAGTATTGATAAGCTGGTAAGGATTATGAGTTTATTAGGCCAGAGAGCCTAAGTGTTAAGGCCATGAGCCTTTTTTTGTATATGTAATTATGCAGAACATTAATAAAAATATAAACATCACTGCATGCAGACCGACCATGAAGAAAGAGTGATGGGGGACTAAGATTCCACAGAGTGGGTAAGGGAATGGGGGCTGAAAAGTGGAAAGAAAGGATAAGTGTTGGGCCTAGGGGCTAAGCTAGGGGGCTTACCTCTAAAAAGGGATAATAATTTTTTATTATTATTTCCAAAAAGATAAGGTGGACAATTTTGAGTGTTTTCCTAAGTTCCTAGAGAGGAACACATGCTGATGGAGCGCATGCAACTTCATGGGCGACATGTGTCGGCCCAGGCACATGCAATTAAAAGATGCAGAAGTCATCCATGGAGTGGGTTTTATCCTCATTATGTCATCCTTTGCATCTAATTTCGGATACCCTCACACAACTCTGAAAACCAAAAAACTGAGTTGTCTTCTTGAAAACTGAAACATCCTTCGTCTGATCCCATTTTTGGTTTGTGTCTGTTCTTGGAATACCTATACACCGTTGAGAGAACTGGTCAGGAGGTGAAAGTCAACCTGTGAGTTCGTGAACCCAGTCTATCCACCATTGTAGAGCCAAATCCGTACCTAAACTGTCTGTGGGTTGCTCCTTTCTGTGTTCCTGAGTGGGATTGTGTTGTGGTTATCCTCACCGTGCGAGAATTTAGTCAAAAGTGGTTGCAGAACTGGGTTGTCAGGACCGTGGTTGAAGAGGCAGGTTGTTAGGTTTGTGATCGACTCTTTCCAGGTGAGAGAGTCTACTAGGAAGTGGTTCCTCCCATAGAGATTCCAGCACCAGTTGCAAAGCTCTGAGAGTTCCTGATCTAGCCTATTGTCGAGACCCAGAGAGGGAGGTGAAGCACCGATGGACTATGCTTGTGAAGGTGTATACTTTCGGGTGGAGCAGTCATGTGGGGAATGAGATTCCATGAGTAGTGGGCATAAGAAGGCTCATGGAGAGAATTCTTTCAGTTTCTCTGTGCAGTTTACCATGTAACCTCAACCTAGTCTAGGATTCCCTTGCCTTGGGTGGAGCTTAGTACTAGCTCAGGGGTGACCCATTGATGAGCGTGATGAGCAGCGTGGTCTAAGGCTGGGAGGTTCATGGAAGGTTTGCATGTGGTTGGTGGAGTTACGCCAGTTTAAAAGATAAGTGCTAATTTTGTACTTAATTTATATGTGATGCATATCTGTGTCTTGAAATGTTATCATGTATTTCATTGCATGTTTGAATTCTTGTTAATGCTGTTTAAGTCTGTAAAAAAATAGTAAATCCATGTTAAATGTCTTATTTTGATTTAATATGCATCTGATATATATATAAGTACAAGTGTGTTCCACGTAGTAGCATTGCCCGACCAGTGGGTTGACGACCAGAGACATTACAAAATGGAAACTTTAGCATAGACTAGGCTCACCTTTGGTTGCCATTAAAGGGACACACAAACATGATTAGGATCAATAGGGAAAGGTATCTCAAACATACTGTCACTGATTTAGAAGACCTCAATGAACCCTTGTCGACAAATTTCGTTGTGCTAGGCAACTACTCCTGCGATTCTGATTTCGATAATTTCTCCCGTCTCTCATCTCATGTTCCTCTTACTAAAAAATTTGAAATGATTTTTCAAAAAAATGTACCGAAAGCGGCGAAAGAAACCCTCTTCTATCAAGAGCCTTTGTTGGAAACCCAGATGAAATAAGGGGAGAGGAAGAAGTTAGTAGGCATGGAGAAGCTGATGATTCTCACTAGAAAGTATGGACCTTGTACTTTAATGGGTCTAAATAAAAAGAAGGGTCTGGAGCAGGGTGTATCCTCATTGATCTGAAGGGGAAACAAAATTTCCTGTCCTACAAACTAGAATTTGAATGCACTAATAACACCATCGATTATGAATATTTAGTGCAAGGGATAAAGAAATCCATAGAATTAAACGTTAAAGAACTAAATTTTTTCAGAGACTCTGAAATCATCGTTAGGAAAGTAAGGAATACTATACATTGCAACTCTCCCCACCCAAGGAATTATCAATAGGAAGTGCGCAGGCTAATAGAACATTTTGAGCTTTCAACATTACAACGATCCCCATAACAAAAAACACTTTTGCTGATTCCCTGGCCACTGTTGCCTCGAGGCTATCCTCTTTAGAACACTATGAAGCCTCCCGATTCACTGTGGAACTTCTCTACAAACCATCGATGCCCAACAATATTTCTAATTGGAAGGTATTTGAAGGAGATGAAAAAATCATAAACTTCGTAACCAATCAGGAAATTTTTAAAGTGAAATATTCTAAGAGAAACTAGTAGAAATCGATCCCCATGAGAAAATAGGTGAAACAAATCACTTGACTGACAAACCAAGGTTTCACATGATACCGAAAGGGGTAGCCAATTTGGAGAACCTCTTTAACTTAAGAGAAAGATTCAAAGGGTCAATAAACACAAAGACAGGGAGTTCTTGTCCCATGTACGAGACTATAAATCTAGGAACCCTAGAGAACCCTAAGAATATAAATCTTGGCAAGACAGTATCTAAAGAAGAAAGGAAATCCTATCTCAAACTTTTAAGATAATATCAAGATGTTTTTGCGTGGTCCTACTGAGGTATGAAAACTTATGATACTCAAATTATCCAACACACAATCCCGTTAAAACCTAGAGTAAAACCCTTCCAACAAAATCTCTAGAAGTACCACCCATATCTGGAACCCCTCATGTGTCAGGAGTTAAAGAAATTACTAGATGCTAAAATGATATTTTAGGTTAGATACTCTGATTGGGTAGAAAATTTGGTTCCTGTTAGGAAAGAGTCTGGGGAGATCCGCCTGTTGTGGATTTCATAAACCTCAACACAACATCTGAAAAGGAAAAATACCCAGTCCCACCGATGGAACAAGTCTTACAGACCGTGCCTGATTCTGATATTTTTTCCTTGATGGATGATTTTTTAGGTTACAACCAAGTTCTAGTTTCAGAGGAAAACTGATTGAAAACTACCTTCCAAACCAAGTGGGGAACCTTTTCTTATAAATGCATGCCCTTTGGGTTAATCAATGACGGGGAAACCTTCCAAAGGGCCATGGATGTAGCTTTTCAAGGACTAATCAACAAATGTGTAGTAGTTTATTTGGACGACGTGACTGTGTATTCAAAGAATAGAGAAGATGACATCCAACACCTAACCCAAATTTTCTAAAGGTGTAGGAAATATGGTGTATCTTTAAACCCTAAGAAAAATATCTTTGGTGTCGAGGAAGGGAAACTACTAGGTCATATTATATCTCAAGCAGGAATTCACATAGACCCAAAATAAATTAGGGAAATATCTCAACTTCCCTTACCCCACAACAAAAGGCTATGTAATCCTTCTTTGGGAAAATCAATTTTGTGAGGAAGTTCACTCCCGATTTCGCTGAAACTATCAAACCCTTACAAAAAATGATCCCCAAAGATGCTGAATTTAAGTGGGATGACGAACAAAAAATTTCTTTCAACAATATTAAGACTGCAATATCTCAAGCTCTAGTGTTGTGAAGTCCCGACTTTAGCAGAGATTTTTTCCTCTATACTTTTTCCTTCGACCAATTGTTAGCTGCAGTATTGACTCAGAAGTATGATGACACCAATTAGGGTCGGTCTCATTTATGAGCACTAATCTCCAAGTGGCCGAACTAAATTACCTTGCTATAGACAAACAATCATATGCGGTGTACAAGGCAGTAAAACATTTCAGATCTTACATCCTAAAAAACCACACCAAATTCATTGTGTCTCATCCTGCAGTATGATCCCTATTCACTCAACAGGATATGGGGGAAAGAAGATGAAATTGGATGGCAGTGGTCCAAGAATTTGATCTAGATATAAAACCTGCCAAACTGGTTAAGGGACAAGGATTGTGTAAACTGGCCGCTAAATCCCAGGACCAAGTAAATGAAGACCCCAGGTGGGAGAATGAATTGGTGTTATGGTGTAGTGAAGCTTTATATGTTCCCCCAGGGCATGATTCTTTGTATGGGAAAGTAAATTATCTCCTTTATCATGAGACTTTCCAGAAAACCTAAACCCTAAGGAAAGGAGAGATCTCAGACTAAAATCAACACAATATCGCCTCATAAATTTGGTCCTCTTCTGCGTTAATTATGATGGGGTACTTTTAAGATGTCTCAAATATGAAGATGTAGACAAGGTTCTGAAGGAGCTCCACGATGACCCCGCAGGTGGACACTTTGCAGGGAATCCACTGCTCATAAGATACCAAGAGACGAGTATTATTGGCCTACTCTGTTTAGAGACACTCACACATACACTAGAAATTGTAAAACTTGTCAAATGAGCGCGGGGAGGGGAAAGAGAGAAGTTGTCAACTTGTCAAATAAGCGCGGGGAGGGGAAAGAGAGAAGTTGTCCCACTCCAACCTATGGCCATCTACAGACAATTTGAGCAATGGGGGTTAGATGTCATAGGAGAAATTAAACTGATTTCTTCAAAAAAACATAGATACATACTGACTGCTACAGACTATTTCATGAAATGGGTAGAGGCCATCCCTCTAACTCATGTAAACGAAAGGGTGGTAATCCAATTCATAGAACAACAAATGATCACAAGGTTTGGTATGCCTTCCATTCTTATTTTTTATTATGTCGCTTACTTTTCTTCCACCCTATTAACAAATTTTTCTCTAGACAAAGGAATCATAATTAGATACTCTGCAAACTACTATCCACAGGGGAATGAAGTGGCATAATCAACCAATAAGAACCTAGTGAGGATATTGAAGAAAACAGTTGCAAACAATCAGAGGAATTGGCATATTTCACTTCATAATGCCTTATGGGCTGATAGAGTTGTTGATTATTTGGGTTGGTTGTCATTGATGTCAACCCTTGAAGAAATTCTGGTAGCGAATTCTGGCAGCAAAAAGGTTTGGGTAATGGACCCAAGTTTGTTTGATGTGTAATGGCATGAGTTTTAATATATTTCAAGGTAAGAATATTCTATATGGATAGTACATGTCAATCCATTTCCAGTGGTATGTGGAACATCACATAACTCCTCACAGTTAGAGAGTTATGGCCATGTGAAGTTGAAGAACCCTTATGAGTCATCTATAAGCCCCAAAAGGTCAAAGTAAGTCAAAGTGGATATAAAAGAAATTATTTAAATAATAAAGTTAATGGATAAATTACTAAGTGAACAAGTGGTTAGAAGCGGGTTAGCCCTAAAATAAGGAAAGTGGGTTAAGATGGTTAGAAGGTAAATAATAAATTGAAGTGATGAGTGTATTATAAGTCAAAGTGGATACAAAAGAAATTAATTAAATAATAAAGTTAATGGAGAAATTACTAAGTGGACAATTGGTCAGAAGTGGGTTATCCCTAAAATAAGGAAAGTGGGTTAAGATGGTTAGAAGGTAACCCCTTGAGGAAGATACATAAAAGTATACATAAGAGGCAAAGGTCTCTCATTTAATCACCTATTGAATATCATTGAATATCTATTTTGTGAAAGGTTATTTGGGTAGGTATTATTGATAGAGAAAAGTGTGGAAAAAAAGTGCGGCAGAAAAGTGCGATAGAAAAAGTGCAGCAGAAAAATCGCAGCAGAAAAATGTGATAGAAAAAGTGTGGCAGGAAAAGTGCAGCAGGAAAATCGTGGCAGAAAAAGTGCGGTAGAAAAAGCGTGGTAGGAAAATCACGGTAGGAAAAGTGCGGCAGGAAAACCGCGGTAGAAAACGTGTGACAGGAAAAGTGTGGCAGAAAAACTGCGACAGAAAAACCACGACAACAGAATGCTACAAGAAGAAAAAGGTATGGTTTTCATATGTGTAGTGTTGAACTTATGAATCTAGTTGAGGTTTTTCCTTGTAAATCTGTTGGATGCCCTCTTAGAAGTTTAGGGCTTGTTGTAGAATGGTTTTGAGGAAAATCTATTGAAGTATATTGTCATTGAACTTATTTTGATTTATTGGCATATCTTGTGGTGCATTGTGAGAGACACTTGTTAGTGGTATTGGTATATGATTGACTTATGAATGATACATCCTTGAGTCTACATAAAAGTGAGGTTATGGCACATGGTTTGATGTAAGGGTTTATGGTATTTGGTTATGGATAGCATGATGTATTTCTAGAGAAAGTTTGATAGTTATATTGGTATATCTATTTGGTATATGGTTGAGGTACATGTTTGGTACATGGTTGAGACAAGTAGTTGATGAGTTGGCACATACATGAGGTGTATAGTTGATGATGTTGGTACATCTTGATGAGTCACAATTTATGTGTATTTGATGCATGATTGGTACATATTTGGTGCATGGGTGATGCACTCGTAGATGGTACAGGTTGAGGTACGGGTTGGTGCATGGTTGATGCACTTTTTAATGGTACAGGTTGATTAAAGGTTGTTTGGACAGGTTATGTGTATAGGTTTGGTGCATGGTTGATGCATTTGTTTATGGTACAGGTTGATGTATGGTACATGGTTGCACAGATTATTGGTACAAGTTGTTACAGGTTGATTACAGGTTGATTGGTACTGGTTTACAACAATATATCTCACAGTGATAGTGTGATAGTGGTTACATCATTCTACTTCTACATCAAGGCGTTTGGGCGGGGAAATGATAGGTGGTTGTAGCCACCTTCCGGTTGTAGCCAGAGAACATAGGGGGTTGGAGCCTCCTTCTGGTTTTAGCCAGAGAATTGGGGAGTTGGAGCTTCCTTCAGGTTGTAGCCTGAGAAACTAGGGGGTTAGAGCCTGCTTCTAGTTGTAGCCATAGAATTGGCGAGTTGGAGCTTCCCTCAAGTTGTAGCCTGAGAAACTAGGGTGTTGGAGCCTCCTTCCAGTTGCAGCTGGAAAACAAATGAAGTTGGTGCTTCCAATAAATGCAATTCTTAAAGACATATAAGAAAAAGCATTATGTGGTTTTCTCCCGCTTTGGGTTTCCACGTAAAAACACTGGTGTACTGTGTATGTGTATGATTTCCCATTTGTTTATTGTTCATTTACTCTGCAACTATTGGATGATAATGCTACATTGATATAACACTTTCATTTTGTGGTTAAAAATGATTATTGCTCTATTACTGATTCACCCCCTCCTCTCTCAATAATCCAACAATTTCTATTAGAGAAGGTTCCTTCATAAAATAGTTTAACCACTAGAAGGAGATCATGGATTACTCTGAGAATGGAGTACCAATGTTTAATGGCCAGAATGGTTTAAAGTATGAGATGTGGAGCAGAAGGATGAAATTATTTTTACAGGCACAGGGACATTATATTTGGCTATCAATTGTTACATGATATGATAGTTCAAAAAGGGTAAAGATTGCAGCCAAGAAGGAATTGAAGAAGAATACCAAAATAGCAATGGATTTCATCTGGGAAGGATTACCTAATCCAGTAAGAGAAAATGTTGGTAAATGTTCATCAACCAAAGAACTTTGGGATAACTTACATGACATATATTCTTCACCCATCGCGGATTTAGAAAATGTCAAAAAAGATGCAGATACAAATAAAGAAGAATTATGTTCACCATGTCAAACATATTCAGAAGATGAAGAGTACATAATCACCAGAGGTATGTTGTTTTGCTTTAATTGTGAAAAACACAAACATCTAGAAATATAATGTCATGAAGGAAATGATAAAAAAAACTAATTGAAAAGGAAGAAAATTATGAATCATAATTGATTAGTGCTTTAGATGAACTAAGAGAAGAATTGATGAAACAAAAGGAAAGTGTTCACATTTTTTAAGAAGCCCAATAGGTCATCGAGAACTTAAGAACTCAGCTAAAAGAAGCCAAAAAGATCAAATACAATATTGAATATCAAAAGCAGTATTTAGAAGCACAGAAGGAAGAAGCATAAATGATAGAAAAGATATTGACATATCATCTTAAGGAAATAACTAACGATCTAAACCAGCTTGAGACAGAGTTTGGTCAAGAAGAGAAAGGACTTGAAGAAGAAATAATCACATTAAAAATTTATCTTGAAGAAGTGAAAAGAACAGAAAAAGTCATGAAGTCTCAGATAATGAGGAAAGAAGAAGAAGTTGTCACATTGAGAAGTAAAATCGTCAAGCTCAACAAGAACGTTGAAGTGATAGAAACATCTACATCAATTATAAAGAATGAAGAGAAGCAATCTAGGTTGCTAGAAAAGATGAATGAAGAAAATACAAAGAGTTATGTAGAAGTACTCAAAGGAAGGAATCATGGTCAACCAAAATCTAAGAAAACTATTGAAGATACATCTTCAAGAATACCATCCATGTTCAAGCCACAAAGAAGCTTCAATCATGATCATGACCAGTCAAGGAAAAAATTTAGAAGGAATACGCCACAAAGAATATCATTCACTCCCAGGTATGCAAATTTGTTTTATGGTCATTGTTTTTATTGTACTAACTTTGGACATAAGGTCACAGGTTGCAGGGATTATAAAAGAAATATTCAAACAAGAAATTCCTATGTGGCCCCATGTAACATTGAATGGTACAAATTTCATAACTATGGACACATAGCCAGTGATTGTAGAAGCATGATGAATACTTTCATGAAAGAGAACACTAATATAAGATGTAATAAAGTATGGATAAGAAAACACGAAGAACGGGTGAAAAAAGACCAGGTCCCAAAGATCACAAGATTGGCAATAAAACGAGATGAAGAAAATTCTACAGAGAAAAGGAAAGATGTCAGATACAGAAAGGTTTGGAAAACAACCGAAATAAAAGAAGGATAGGTAAATAAGGAACATGTTCAAGAGATTGTTCTTTCAGGCATTGCAGTGAAAGAGGAATCCACAGATAGAAATAAAGAAGTCAGAGCTCAGTGAGATGATGAATATACCAATGAAGATGATGATGAATACACATCAGAGCATGAATTGTTCTGAGCCATCCAGCTTAGAGATTCCCAGGTAACATGAATATTAGACAGGGGGAGTCTATGCAATAGCTATGACAGATCAAAGAACCATCCTTCAAGCAACTTGCAGAGTTTGAATAGACAGATCCAGAGTAGTCAGTTAGCAGAAGTATAATCAGTTGTAGTAGTGAATACTTCATGATAATACAGTGATAAATGGGTCAACATTATGGATAGTTGTGCAGTAGAGTCTTGGAAAGTATGGACATAGATGGATTCATAAGAGCACTTAGCAGGTTTGGATAGATATATGACAATGGACGAGAACATGGATTCATAGATTGGCTCAAAGAGTGGTTCAGAGACAAAGGAACATTATCATAATAAATGATAATTACACAGGAAATGGCTCGAACAATTCTAATGGATCCATAATTGAGAGATATTTTTTGGACACATGTAGTGCATACAATAATTTACATTCAAAATAGAGTAATGCTCAGAAAAAAAAATGACAAAAATCCCTACGAGCTATGGAAAAGAATACCAACAAATGTGAATCACTTCAGATTATTTGGAAGCAAATGCTACATCAAAAGAGAATATGGCAGAATGGGAAAGTTTGACTCTCGTGTGGACAAAGGAGTACTTGTTGGTTACTCAAGTACAAGGAAAGCATACACGTGTTACAATATGAGGTTGAAAAAAGTTGTGGAAAACATCAATGTAACAATTGATGAAACATGTGGAAAATAATTAAAGGAAGAAGAAAATGAATCAATGGAACAACTTTATGAAGAAGAAGCAGAATATGAAGAAGAAGTCTACATCGAACAACCAGAAGGATTTAAGTTGTCAGAGAACATAGATTATGCGTGCAAATTGAAGCAGGCTTTGTATGGTCTAAAACAGGCTCCTAGAGCATGGTACTCTAGACTGGATAATTATCTACATTAGGCAGGGTTCAGAAAAGGAAGTGCAAACAACAACCTCTACATCAAGATACGTCAAAACAACCAAAGAATTTTTATATCTCAAACTAAGTATATCAAAGAAAGGATAAAGAGGTTCGGAATGGAATATTGCAAACTAGTTACCACTCCTATGCAAACCATTTTCAAGTTCAACAAAGATGATGATTCAAAGTATACAGACCAGAGGAAATAAATGTCAATGATTGGTAGCTTACTATATGTGACAACATCCAGACCAAATGTAATGCAGGCAGTTGGACAGGTGGCATGATTTCAAGCAACATGAAAGGAATCACATGTATTAGCAGTAAAGAGGATTTTCAGATACCTCAAGGGAGCATAAGAGTTTGGATTATGGTATCCAAAAGGAAGGGATCTATCACTTATTGCCTAAACAGATGTAGATTGGGCAGGTTGCATTGATGACCGACAAAGCACCAGTGGAGCAACGTTCTACTTGGGAGAGTGTTTAGTATCTTGGATAAGAAAGAAACAATCATCAATATCTTTATCTACAACTGAAGAAGAGTATATTGCAACAACAAGATGTTGTACTCAGGTTCTATGGATGAAACAAACTTTGACATATATACATGTTGAGTATGATGATCTCATTCCAATCTATTGTGATAATACAAGTGCCATCAGTATCTCAAAGAACCTGGTGATGCACTCCAAGATGAAGCACATTCCAATAAAGTATCACTTTCTACGGGAACAAGTTGCAGAGAAGAACATCAGAGTTGAATATGTGGGCACAAAATAACAAGTGACAAACATATTTACAAAACCGCTTCCAAGGGAAGCCTTCGAGTATCTTCGCCAATGACTCAGAGTAATTTCTACTCCAAAATGAATTCTTTTGAATGGTTATATTATATGTCTTATATTTACATGAGGAAGCACCATAAAGAGGAAAGTTTAGGTTGGGAGATCAATTTTAGGAAGAGTTCAGTCAGGAGGAGCAACCCCGGATGGAAAGATACCTTTGCCATTGATGACAAATGGGGGGAGATTTATCAGATGAAAAGGTAAATTCTTGGAGAAACAACACAGAGGCATGGTTCCAAGGAGAGCGATGTCCACAGGGGGAACATGAGTGATATGACTTCAATATTGCATAAGAGTGTTGCCATCAATGCCAAAGGGGGAGATTGTTGATTATTTGGGTTGGTTGTCATTGATGTCAACCCTTGAATAAAGTACAGTAGCGAATTCTAGTAGCACAAAGGTTTGGGTAATGGACCCAAGTTTGTTTGATGTATAATGGCATGAGTTTTAATATATTTGAAGGTAAGAATATTCTATATGAATATTACATGTCATGCCATTTGCAGTGGTATGTGGAATGTCACATAAATCCTCACGGTTAGATATTTATGGCCATGTGAAGTTGAAGAACCCTAATGAGTCATCTATAAGCCCCAAAAGGTCAAAGTAAGTCAAAGTGGATACAAAATAAATTACTTAAATAATAAATTTAATGGATAAATTACTAAGTGGACAAGTGGTTAGAAGTGGGTTAACCCTAAAATAAGGAAAGTGGTTTAATATGGTTAGAAGGTAAATAATAAAGTGAAGTGATGAGTGTACTATAAGTCAAAGTGGATACAAAAGAAATTAATTAAATAATAAATTTAATGGAGAAATTACTAAGTGGACAAGTGGTTAGAAGTGGGTTATCCCTAAAATAAGGAAAGTGGGTTAAGATGGTTATAAGGTAACCCCTTGAGGAAGCTACATGAAAGTATAAATAAGAGGCAAAGGTCTCCCATTTAATCACCTATTGAATATCATTGAATATATATTTTGTGAAAGGTTATTTGGGTAGGTATTATTGATAGAGAAAAGTGTGGAAGAAAAATCGTAGCAGGAAAACTGTGACAGAAAAAGTGTGGCAAGAAAAGTGCGGCAGAAAAAGTGCTGTAGGAAAATCATGGCAGAAAAAGTGTGGTAGGAAAAGTGTGGCAGAAAAACCGTAGAAAAAAAAGTGCGGCACGGAAATCGCGATAGGAAAAGTGCGGCGAAAAAATCGCGACATAAAAAGTGCGTCAGAAAAATCATGGCAGAAAAATCACGGTAGCAGAACTCTACAAGAAGAAAAAGGTATGGTTTTCATATGTGTAGTGTTGAACTTATGAATCTAGTTGAGGGTTTTCCTTGTAAATATGTTGGATTCCCTCTTAGAAGTTTATGGATTGCTGTAGAATGGTTTTGAGGAAGATCTATTGAAGTATATTTTCAGTGCACTTAGTTTGGTTTATTGGCATATCTTGTGGTGCATTGTGAGAGAAACTTGTTAGTGGTATTGGTATATGATTGAATTATGAATGATACATCCTTAAGGCTACATAAAATTGAGGTTATGGCACATGGTTTGATGTAAGGGTTTATGGTATTTGGTTATGGATAGCATGATGTATTTGTAGAGAACTTTTGATGGTTATATTGGTATATGTATTTGGTATATGGTTGAGGTACATGTTCGGTACATGGTTGAGACAAGTAGTTGATGAGTTGGCACATACATGAGGTGTATAGTTGATGATGTTGGTACATATTGATGAGTCATAGTTTATGTGTATTTTATGAATGATTGATACATATTTGGTGCATGGTTGATGCACTCGTTGATGGTATAGGTTGAGGTAAAGGTTGGTGCACGGTTGATGCATTTTTTTATTGTACATGTTGATTAAAGGTTGTTTGGATAGGTTATTGTGACAGGTTATTTGTATAGGTTTGGTGCATGTTTTATGCATTTGTTTATGGTATAGGTTGAGATACAAGTTGATGTATGGTACATGTTGGAAGAAGTTATTGGTACAGGTTTTTACAGGTTGATTATAGGTTGATTGGTACAGGTTTACAATAGTATATCTCACAATGATAGTGTGACAATGGTTCCATCATTCTACTTCTACGTCAAGGCGGTTGGATGAGGAAAGGACAAGTGGTTGTAGCCACCTTCCTATTGTAGCCAGAGAAGATAAGGGGTTGGAGCCTCCTTCTGGTTGTAGCCAAAGAATTGAGGATTTGGAGCTTCCTTCAGGTTGTAGCCTAAGAAACTAGGGAGTTGGTGCCTCCTTCTAGTTGTAGCCATATAATTGGGGAGTTGGAGCTTCCCTCAATTTGTATCCTGAGAAATTAGGGGGTTGGACACTCCTTCCAGTTGCAGTTGGAAAACAAAGGAAGTTGGTGCTTCCAATGAATGTAATTCTTAAAGACATATAAGAAAAATAATTATGTGGTTTTCTCCCACTTTGGGTTTCCACATAAAAACATTGGTGTACCATGTATGTGTATGATTGCTCATTTGTTCATTGTTTATTTACTCTAAAACTATTGGATGATAATGCTACATTGATATAACATTTTCATTTTGTGGTTAAAAAGGATTATTCCTCTATTAATGATTCACCCCCTCCCTCTCAGTGATCCAACAAGAGTAACACAAAAGAAATCTATAGGGAATTCCCCATTCATTCTGGTATACGGGCAAGAAGCCATTCTCCCAAACAGGCTATATCTTCCATCTCTTCATCTTTCTCAGGATTCTAGAGGACAACCCTCATCGATTATTCAACAAAGAATTTATACCCTCCTCATGATGGAAGAACAAAGGGAGAAAGCAAGATCAAAGTTCATCTCTCATCAACAGACAATTAAAAGGTGGTTTGACAAGCATATGACCAAAGAGAAGAATTTTGAAGTAGGAGACTTAGTCCTAAAATGGGACAGAGCAAATGAGCCGAAGGGAAAACATTTGAATTTTCAGAATATATGGCTTGGACCTTTTCAGGTATCCGAGAAACTTGGGGCAGAAACGTATCGGTTGCAAAATATAAGGGGGGAACCTGATTCCCTCCCGGTGAATGGCCAAGCCCTAAAACAATATTTCTGTTAAAAAACAATGTGTGTGTTTTCATGTTATTTTATTTTTAGGCAGGCTGATTGCAGAGTCCTTTATTTATGTTTTATTTTTTGTAGTATTTTTGCGCTTTGAAGTTGTGTTCTGCAAGGCATTGGTTGACCTTAATTCATATGGTATATCAAACTTTGTTCCTGACTCATGCTTACATACAACATAAGAAACATTGGGTGAGTTGTTGTTGTCTTAAAGTAGTTATGTATAACCTTTGCAAATAAACAACCTTGGCAAGTGATGAAGTGTTCGCCTGGTGGTTTGGTAAAACCTAAAGGGAAATATGGTAAGATGGAAAGGACCACATGTACCTCAATACAGAGCTAGAAAAATTTCACCTTAACCATCTCATCTTGCAGATAACAAACATCCTCCTCTCACACTCGCTCAGGGCATCTCTGTCGAAAATAAATCAATTATATCAAATGAGTGTAAATTAGAATAGGGTATGCAGATAACTCCGCAAGGGATATGGACTCTCGCTGGCAGTGAAGCAAGGTCTATGATGTCAGGGTGACTTCGTCGAGGCTATGGACGCTCGCTGGCAGCAAAGAAAGGTCTGTGATGTCGGTGTGACTTCGTCGGGGCTATGGACGCTCGTTGGAAGTGGAGCAACACCTAAACAAGTGAAGGATGATAACTAAAAGTTTTGGTGCCAGTGAATTCTTTACTTGACTCTTTTCAAAAGAGGGCATGGGTCATGGTTAAAGGGAACAAAGGTGGAATAAATTTCGAAACCCCATAGGCAGGACCAGATTCACAAACCAGGGAAATTTCAAACGCAAGGATAAAAGAGACTTTGATAAAAGAAAAAATAAACCAGTTAAGTTCTTAACCAACGTCTGCATCAACTAAGCCTGGAGAAGTAACAAAGATTATGCTTTCTCCCAGTAAGTCACCATTTGTTGAGCACTCAACACACCCAAAAATCCTTATAAAATTTTATCACTTTTTGGGTACCACTTGTTTTCTTCACTGTTCGAATCGATTTCACTTTTGGAAATGATTTATATTTGTTTTGTTTTCATGACTCTTATCATAAATTCAGGTTTGTTTGAACTTGTGAAACCTCATGTCTAAAATAAATTGATACCCAAATTAAGAATCGACAACTAACACTGCACCTAACGTGCTCAGGTTCGACGTCGAAAAAATTCAAGCAAGTAAAGGGACCACACTGTAACAACAGTCGCCGAGCACCGATCCCCATCGACCTCAACATAAGGTGGAGTTGGTTGGTGTAATTTATTCGCACGAAGTTTCAAGAGATAGCCAATCCCCTTCAACATCGACAAATACGGGAAGGATAGACATTGAAAAAATCCTTAAAGAAATCACCGATAGACGATGATCGATGCATTTCATAGGGGTTGGGGAAATATAGAAAGGTTAAACCAATCGTTTTTGTCTGCGACAAGCATATCGTCGATTTTCGATCCCCGGTTTGTTTTCGTCATCGGGACTTTTTCGAGAGAGTCGATCTAAGATCACTTGGGTAGGTTTATCATCGATCGTCGATCCTTGATACATTTCGGTGTCGAAAATATATGATTGGGTTTTAGAACCTATAGCTTATAGAAAGTCATGATTTCGATTAACACAAGAAAATGAAGTCACCGGTATTGAATGCCACGTGTCTTTATCATGTAAGGGGGCCGTACAACCTATTTTCATCCCGAGTCATATTAAGGTTCCCCGGGTCCTAGTCATCTTTTCCACATCAGCTCTGTACGACAAGATCAATCGGCGTTAGATATTTTTCAAGAAGATATCAATGAAAAGAGTTTGAAGCACAATCCTGACCCCTGACCCACCAACTAGACTAGCAAAACGATGGGATATTTGTGGCATAAGATACGATCGAATTTGAACATTTAATAGACTAGTTAATGTTTAATATCACATTTTTTGCTACCTCGTGCACCGATTAAACAACAAAAATTTGAAATCATTGATAGACCATGTTACAACCCGCAATGAATTTAATTTTAAACATCTTTGAATATCTGGCGGCACACTTAATGAAATTACACTCATAACCCAAATTGAATGACTGATGCGACAAGGTAAGTTTATCCTTTTTTAAATCTCTAGAACGGTTTAGAACAAATTCATTATGCACACAATTTTGAATTCCAGAGTTTCTGAAGGAGAAAAGTGAGTGTCTTGAGACTATACTGACCCTCAGATGATCAAAACTAGGTTAAACAAGCTGTAGAGGTATGTGTTCAAGTTTTTCATTTCGTTGGTTGTAATTTACATATGCATCCAATTTTCTTGCACAATCTCTAAACTATGTTCTAGCTGCAGGTAAGATGTCACTAAGAAATCCAACCACCAGACACTCGCCGAGGGCACCTAAGCTAAAAGAAGCTGAAACAGGTGAAGGTTATTCTCCGGGGACTACGAGACTGTTGGAGTACACTCCCAGGGCAGAGCCTGTCATTAAAAAATCCACAAAGAAAGCTTTTGTCCAGTCTCTGGCCTTCGGTGATACATAAGAAAGCACTGGATCCAAATTAATTCTCCCATGGTGGGGGGACCTCTTCAATAGAATTATCCGGGAAGAATACCCGGAGTATATCCCACACAACAAACCAAATGTAAGGGCGCTCGATGAACAGGTGTTCCCAAACATCCGACGATCGTATTTACACATGGTGGCCAAGAAAACCCTGGTTTTCCCTACCATAGAGGTTCTAAAATGGATAATTGACCATACAGACAGACATAAATGCTTGATCAATGATGATAATGGTGGGTGTGTCAGATTTTTCCTCCCGATGGAAGTCCATAAATACTACAAGCTCAGGGACCCAGAGGAGCGGCTAAACATAGAATTTGTGGTGAAGTTCTATGAATTCCATGACACCAGCCGGTTGATGGCCTCATGGTGGAAGGAAGACAAGAAGTTTACCAACAGGAGCAATGGTTGGTATGGGATGGTTAACCTGAGGGAGCCATACATCTATTTGATGGCTCTCATATGCCAATTGTATGGAGAGAAGGGATGCTCCAAGTTTTCGGAAGCATGGATGCCCTTGGCATACACGGTGGCGATTTTCAGAAGCAGCTTCAACTAGGGAGCAATAATTTCCAAACAATTGAGCATCTGTGTACAACAAGATCAGATGCTGAAAGAAGGGGAAGCACCCACTTTCTATATGGACTCATACCTGCTCAATTTCATCTGCGCAAGGAATGTCTTCACCGACATGAATTTAAGGTGGCATGTTGTGGAGCTCCCGTTCCATGTTTATTTCAACATACTATGGGAGAACAAGTACAAAAAATATTACGCACTCATCTGCGAATAATTCATTGCTCATATTCATTTTATTATTTTAAAGAAGGAATTCCCAAGACTATCTGCAACAATCAAGAAAATGGTGGAAAAGATAGGACATTAGTATTTAGACGAACACTTAACTTATATCAGAGTTTTTGGGGCCACCAGAGAAACACATATCCTACCCACTCATGTCCCAAACCGACTCGTTGTGGGAGAAATCTGCTATCAGACTATCCTGCAGGGCTATAATGCCACCTTAGTCAAGGACAAGAAGCGATCTTTCATACCCTACAGTTTCCATGTGGGGTTTTATCTGGTAAAGGATACTGCTAAAGCCAAACAAGAAGGACTGATCCAACTTGAATTTAGATTCCTAACAGGTCGATTCTACAAGCACGACCCTAAGGGCCTGGTCCTCCAACATGCTTCACATGTATCATCTTGTTGGTCGTATGCTCATGATAAATTTGAGGACAAAATTTTCACAGAGTACGCCTAGGACTGGTACGAGGTGGTACAGAGAATGGCCAAACCAAATATGACCAAGTTCAAGGCCATGAGCATGGATGAAGAAGTGGAAACAATAGAGCAGTCGACCCAAGAGGCCCTTAGAGCCATGGAATAAATTAGAGCGACAAAGACAATAGAGGCACAAAGAACGAGATTAATCTTTCTATAAGGGGCATAAAGAATCATTGATCAATTGCAAAATAACCCTAATCTGATAGAAATGATGATGATTCCCGTTGATGACCCAATCAAAATCCGAGGGGAACCAAGTGGCCTAGAGCCGATGCAACTTGAATTAATCTCTGAGTCAGAAAACCCCAAAGTTCCACCACCACAGATCAAATGATCCGTCAGGATTTCTCGAAATGACTTATGGTTGAGTTTTTATTTGCATGAATTAATTGACCATTGGGAAACTTAATGAAAGAATGAGAAAAGAAATGAATTATATAGCCATTAACATAATTTCAGATCTGAAAAAAAATGAAAACAGCAAACCATAATGCACAGAGGTTGATAACGGAGTTCGATAACTTTGCCTACGTCTCCGGGCCTTTTCTCTTGGTGGGGAGGCTTCTTTATTTCTGTTCGAAAGATTAATAGTACATATTTACAATGCCGATTGGCTTCCAGAAAGATCTGGTCATGTTCGCCCAGATCTCTAGAATCTTGCACAACTTACGACACCTGAAATGGATGTCCCGAGCTCTCAGAAATCGTCCGACAGCATCTCCTCCTCAACAGCTTCCCTGCCTCAAACTGGCTTGAACTTGGCTTTGCCTCAGCATCTTTGCTCTCCAAAACCGTCCAAAAGCTCTCCAAAGGCTGTCCCCTTGGCCTCAAAATGGCCTTGGTTAAATAGTGGGGGAGTTGGTTATCCATCTCCAACTTCCTCCACGAATTTAGGCTCAAAAAATGCCCAATAACCCTTAAAAATGGATTAATTACAATAAAAAGGCTTTAATTAACAATTAAAACCCAAAGTTGGTTAGAAAAACCACTTTAAAACCATATTATAGTTTAAATTTGGGTGCTAGCCCCCTTCGCTGGCACGTGCGCCCCTTTCATTGGTCACATGAACACCATGTGGCCTAGCGCTAGCCAAAGGCTAAGCGCTGGCCCACTAGCCCCTGCGCTATTAACACTTGGTCATATGGAAACGGTTTAGAACCATGGGCTAACTGTGTAACCATGATCCTGGTTCCGTTGGCAACTGATATAACCGTTCTCCCGGTTCCGTTGGCAACTATTATAACCGCGCCAACCGTGGTCAATGGCCGCGCTCCTGGTTCTAACGTCGCGGTCGTGTGGGTGTGCGCCGAGGGCTCGGGCTAAGCCCTGACCCTTTCCCCCCGCCATCCATCCATTGCACGATTTTAAATTAAATTTCACGCATTCCTGTAACAAGAACCATCCAATGGTCTATTGGTAACTTGCGCGGTGCAAAGTATTAACACGGTGGGCAGAGGTCCGGGGGTCGAACCCCTTGGACCATAAAAATTTTGATATTTAAACCAAATTGACAAAATTCAGGGTGCCACATGGCAGCCCATGATTGGGCCACGTGGCACCCAATCACTTGCCAACAAACTACCACGTGTCGACATCCAATTCGCCGAAGTCAACCAACCAGATCATGCCGCGTGTCCATCATTAATTCGCCCACGTCAGTTGCCGTACGATGCTGACATCATCTGCCACGTATGTTGCTGACATCATCCTATGCCACATGTCACCCTTCCAGTGGTGACACATGTCACCTCGGGATTGGTCCAGCCGTACATCAAAAACGCCAAATCTACCTGACACGTGTCACTACCGAAGGCTGCCACGTGTCCTGTACGGACCTGCCATGTGTCGTCGTATGGACCTGCCACATGTCATCCCCGTGCTACCACATCACCTATATAGACCTGCCACGTGTCCTTGTACGGACTGACACATGTCCTGTACAGACTGTACGGACAGGTACAGTCAGCATCCAAAATTTTCCCTGTTTGGCTCGACGGACAGAATGCGATATCTTCTCCATACGGACTCCGTTTGACAAAAAAAATTATACCACCGGAATCAGGAAGACGAGCCGGATGCAATGGTGTTGGTTTCATCATATTCCGAGCACTTTCATTTTTGAGCATTTTTCATGCCCTGATAGTCTTCTGAATCCGATTTTGGATCACACCTCCCAACAATAAGACCTTTTGGTCCCCAAAAGGTTACTGACCACTCGACAAGCTCGGGATAGGCCACCCAGCTTGCTCTTTGTCTCTGAAAGATGATTACATCAGGGGAAGAAAAACACACTGAAGTCGAGACATCCACTTCTGGCAGAACAAAGTGGCTGGTTTCTTTCCTTCACGATGTTCCTCTCACTTCGCTGGTAATCCTTCCTCCTTCGTGGGTACATGCAAAATCCTTTTGTCCTTCCTGGGACGAAGCTCTGGATTAAGCTTCCAACAGCTATCCTTTTGATGTCCACTCTTGTTGCAAAACGTACAACGAGTTTTTGGCATCCAGACCTGCTTAACCTTCTCCTTCTTCCATTGTGGACTTGAGCCTTTACGTCGCGTTTCCTTCTTGGACAACATAGGTTTCCTGTAGAAATTTTGTCTCTTCCAACACTTGGCAACACAATGCTTAGGTGAAAGACAATAAGTACATGGATAAAGTTTCCACAAGTTCCGGTTTACTTGATTATGCTTGTTATAATCAAAAGAAGAATTAATAAAAACATGACCATTATACCTTCCATGCTGATCTTCACTTTTCTTTGGAGACGACTTGCATTCACTACTGCAACCCTGAAGTGATGCGCCATTTCCTTTTGTGAAGTGTTCTCGCAATGTCTTAAGTTGGCCATTTGAAGCATTACTTTCTTCCGAAGATTTGGAACCCATCTTGGAAGACTCTCCAAGGTCCCCTTTGTCATATCCCAATCCTAAGTATCGAGGCCTTTCCTCAACCTAAATAGGATTTACAATTCCTTGACCTCGACGTCCAAGGCCCTTTCCTTTTTCATAACCCATCTTGGTTAATATTCTCAAACCTACACCTTTTGTGTGTTTTTCAAATTCACCAAAACCAAATTGATGAGTATGGGGAAAATTTTCTGAGAAACCTTCACTGCATACCTCAGATATGTTGTCTGAAATAGATGTAGAAGGCACTTCCTTCAATGCTTCTTTTCCTTTGTTGTTCTTTGAATATTTTACTTGAACCGTGCTCTTTCGCTCCAAGTAGTCTTCATACAACACCTTCACCATCTCGGCCATGGAAAACACCGAATATCTGAACTCCTTCTCATCTTGAGAAAGTCCTCCTGTAGATGCCATTTTCTTCCTTGAGATGTGTTCTTCCCTGGCTAACATGCAAAACTCAAATCCAAACGTCAACTAGTTCTGATACCACTTGATCCGTCAGGATTTTTCGAAATGACTTATGGTTGAGTTTTTATTTGCATGAATTAATTGACCATTGGGAAACTTAATGAAAGAACGAGAAAAGAAATGAATTATACAGCCATTAACATAATTTCAGATCTGAAAAAAAATGAAAACAACAAACCATAATGCACAGAGGTTGATAACGGAGTTCGGCAACTTTGTCTACATCTCTGGGCCTTTTCTCTTGTGGGGGAGGCTTCTTTATTTATGTTCGAAAGCTTAATAGTACATCTTTACAATGCCAATTGGCTTCTAGACTGATCTGGTCATGTTCGCCCAGATCTATAGAATCTTGCACAACTTACGGCGCCTCAAACGGATGTCTCAAGCTCTCAGAAATCATCCGACAACATCTCCTCCTCAACAGCTTCCCCGCCTCAAACTGGCTTGAACTTGGCTTTGCCTCAGCATCTCTGCTCTCTAAAACCGTCCAAAAGCTCTCCAAAGGCTGTCCCCTTGGCATCAAAATGGCCTTGGTTAAATAGTGGGGGAGTTGGTTATCCATCTCCAACTTCCTCCACGAATTTAGGCTCTAAAAATGCCCAATAACCCTTAAAAATGGATTAATTACAATAAAAAGGCTTTAATTAACAATTAAAACCCAAAGTTGGTTAGAAAAACCACTTTAAAACCATATTACAGTTTAAATTTGGGTGCTAGCCCCCTTCGCTGGCACGCGCGCCCCTTTCATTGGTCACATGAACACCATGTGGCCTAGCACTAGCCAAAGGCTAAGCGCTGGCCCACTAGCCCCTGCGCTATTAACACTTGGTCATATGGCAACGGTTTAGAACCGTGGGATAACTGTGTAACCGTGCTCCTGGTTCCGTTGGCAACTGATATAACCGTGCTCCTGGTTCCGTTGGCAACTATTATAACTGCGCCAACCGTGGTCAATGCCCGCGCTTCTGCTTCTAACGTCGCGATCGTGTGGGTGTGCGCCGAGGGCTGGGGCTAAGCCCCAGCCCTTTCCCCCCGCCATCCATCCATTGCATGATTTTAAATTCAATTTCGTGCGTTCCTGTAACAAGAACCATCCAATGGTCTATTGGTAACTTGCGCGGTGCAAAGTATTTACACGGTGGGCAGAGGTCCGGGGGTCGAACCCCTCGGACCATAAAAATTTTGATATTTAAACCAAATTGACAAAATTTGGGGTGCCACATGGAAGCCCGTGATTGGGACATGTGGCACCCAATCACTTGCCAACAAACTGTCACGTGTCGAAATCCAATTCGCCGAAGTCAACCAACCAGATCATGCCGCGCGTCCATGATTGATTCGCCCACGTCACTTGCCGTACGATGCTGACGTCATCCGCCATGTACGCTGCTGATGTCATCCCGTGCCACGTGTCACCCTTCCAGTGGTGACACATGTCACCTCGGGATTGATCCAGCCGTACATCAAAAACGCCAAATCTACCTGACACGTGTCACTGCCGAAGGCTGCCACGTGTCCTGTACGGATCTTCCACGTGTTGTCGTATGGACCTGCCATGTGTCGTCCCCTGGTCCTACCACATCACCTATATGGACCTGCCACGTGTCCCTATATGGACTGACACGTGTCTTGTACGAGCTATATGAACAGGTACAGTCAGCATCCAAAATTTTCCCTGTTTGGCTCGGCGGACAGAATGCAATATCTTCTCCATACGGACTCCGTTTGACAAAAAAAATTATACCACTAGAATCAGGAAGACGAGCCGGACACAATGGTGTTGGTTTCGTCGGATTCCGAGCACTTTCATTTTTGAGCATTTTTCATGCCCTGATAGTCTTCTGAATCCGATTTCGGATCACACCTCCCAACAATAAGACCTTTTGGTCCCCAAAAGGTTACTGACCACTCGACAAGCTCGGGATAGGCCACCCGGATTGCTCTTTGTCTCTAAAAGATGATTACATCAGGGGAAGAAAAACACACTGAAGTCGAGACATCCACTTCTGGCAGAACCAAGTGGCTGGTTTCTTTCCTTCACGATGTTCCTCTTGCTTCACTGGTAATCCTTCCTCCTTCGTGGGTACATGCAAAATCCTTTTGTCCTTCCTGGGACGAAGCTCCGGATTAAGCTTCCAACGGCTAGCCTTTTGATGTCCACTCTTGCTACAAAACGTACAACAAGTTTTTGGCATCCAGACCTGCTTAACCTTCTCCTTCTTCCGTTGTGGACTTGAGCCTTTACGTTGTGTTTCCTTCTTGGACGACATAGGTTTCCTGTACAAATTTTGTCTCTTCCAACACTTGGCAACACAATTCTTAGGTGAAAGACAATAAGTACATGGATAAAGTTTCCACAAGTTCCGGTTTACTTGATTATGCTTGTTATAATCAAAAGGAGAATTAATAAAAACATGACCATTATACCTTCCATGCTGATCTTCACTTTTCTTTGGAGATGACTTGCATTCACTACTACAACCCTGAAGTGATGTGCCATTTCCTTTTGTGAAGTGTTCTCGCAATGTCTTAAGTTGGTCATTTGAAGCATTACTTGCTTCCGGAGATTTGGAACCCATCTTGGAAGACTCTCCAAGGTCCCCTTTGTCATATCCCAATCCTAAGTATCGAGGCCTTTCCTCAACCTCAATAGGATTTACAATGCCTTGACCTCGACGTCCAAGGCCCTTTCCTTTTTCATAACCCATCTTGGTTAATATTCTCAAACCTACACCTTTTGTG
>JASDQU010102987.1:97769-136889 GCA_032191745.1 Picea mariana
AATTTGCTGAGAAACCTTCACTGCATACCTCAGATATGTTGTCTGAAATAGATGTAGAAGGCACTTCCTTCAATGCTTCTTTTCCTTTGTTGTTCTTTGAAGATTTTACTTGAACCGTGCTCTTTCATTCCAAGTAGTCTTCATACAACACCTTCACCATCTCGGCCATGGAAAACACCGAATCTCTGAACTCCTTCTCGTCTTGAGAAAGTCCTCCTGTAGATGCCATTTTTTTCCTTGAGATGTGTTCTTCCCTGGATAACATGCAAAACTCAAATCCAAACGTCAACTAGCTCTGATACCACTTGATCCGTCAGGATTTTTCGAAATGACTTATGGTTGAGTTTTTATTTGCATGAATTAATTGACCATTGGGAAAGTTAACGAAAGAATGAGAAAAGAAATGAATTATACAGCCATTAACATAATTTCAAATCTGAAAAACAATGAAAACAACAAACCATAATGCACAGAGGTTGATAACAGATTTCGACAACTTTGCCTACGTCTCTGGGCCTTTTCTCTTGTGGGGGAGGCTTCTTTATTTCTGTTCGAAAGCTTAATAGTACATATTTACAATGCCGATTGGCTTCCAGACTGATCTGGTCATGTTCGTCTAGATCTCTAGAATCTTGCACAACTTACGACACCTGAAACGGATGTCCCGAGCTCTCAAAAATCGTCCGACAACATCTCCTCCTCAACAGCTTCCCTGCCTCAAACTGGCTTGAACTTGGCTTTGCCTCAACATCTCTTCTCTCCAAAACCATCCAAAAGCTCTCCGAAGGCTGTCCCCTTGGCCTCAAAATGGCCTTGGTTAAATAGTGGGGGAGTTGGTTATCCATCTCCAACTTCCTCCACGAATTTAGGCTCTAAAAATGCCCAATAACCCTTAAAAATGGATTAATTACAATAAAAAGGATTTAATTAACAATTAAAACCCAAAGTTGGTTAGAAAAATCACTTTAAAACCATATTATAGTTTAAATTTGGGCGCTAGCCCCCTTCGCTGCCACGCACGCCCCTTTCATTGGTCACATGAACACCATGTGGCCTAGCGCTAGCCAAAGGCTAAGCGCTGGCCCACTAGCCCCTGCGCTATTAACACTTGGTCATATGGAAACGGTTTAGAACTGTGGGTAACTGTGTAACCGTGCTCCTGGTTCCATTGGCAACTGATATAACCGTGCTCCCGGTTTCGTTGGCAACTATTATAACCGCGCCAACCATGGTCAATGCCCGCGCTCCTGGTTCTAACTTCGCGGTCGTGTGGGTGTGCGCCGAGGGCTGGGGCTAAGCCCCGGCCCTTTCCCCCCGCCATCCATCCATTGCATGATTTTAAATTCAATTTCGTGCGTTCCTGTAACAAGAACCATCCAATGGTCTATTGGTAACTTGCGCGGTGCAAAGTATTTACACGGTGGGAAGAGGTCCGGGGGTCGAACCCCTCGGACCATAAATTTTTTTATATTTAAACCAAATTGACAAAATTTGGGGTGCCACGTGGCAGCCTGTGATTGGGATACGTGGCACCCAATCACTTGCCAACAAACTGCCACGTGTCGACATCCAATTCACCGAAGTCAACCAACCAGATCATGCCGCGTGTCCATCATTGATTCACCCACATCACTTGCTGTACGATGCTGACATCATCCGCCATGTATGCTATTGACATCATCCTGTGCCACGTGTCACCCTTCCAGTGGTGACACGTGTCACCTCGGGATTGGTCCAGCTGTACATCAAAAACGCCAAATCTACCTGACACGTGTCACTACCGGAGGCTGTCACGTGTCCTGTACGGACCTGCCACGTGTCGTCGTATGGACCTGCCATGTGTTGTCCCCTGGTTCTGCCATGTCAACTGTATGGACCTGCCACGTGTCCCTGTACGGACTGACACGTGTCCTGTACGGACTGTATGGACAGGTACAATCAGCATCCAAAATTTTCCCTGTTTGGCTCGACGGACAGAATGCGATATCTTCTCCATACAGACTCCATTTGACAAAAAAAATTATACCACCGGAATCAAGAAGACGAGCCGGACGCAATGGTGTTGGTTTCGTCGGATTCCGAGCACTTTCATTTTTGAGCATTTTTCATGCCTTGATAGTCTTCTGAATCCGATTTCGGATCATCAAATCACCAGGGGAAATTTCAACCCAGCCCGAGATAGAGAGGACATCAGGGAGAATAAGTGTACCAAATCCCTTGTTCAATTTTATAATCATCTACGATGATGAAGAGATTTTGGAGGTGCCCCTGGTGACTCCACTGCAGATTATAGAGGAGAAAGAACCTGAGAGAGAATCTACCCTGGGTCTCCATTCTCTAGTTCAGAGTCGTCCGTAGAGCGAGCATGAGGTAGAAAGTGCCTTAGACAATCAGTCACTTGACATATCGGGAACCCCAATGGACAACTCGAGGGATGAGATAGTATTTGGTGGACAAGAAATCGACATTTCAAAAGTTGATTACCAAGTAAGTACCGAACCTGTCCCTGGTTCCTCAATTTTGGCCGATACCTTACTAGCTGATGAGCAACAATCGGAAGTGGATCCATTGGGACATATAGAAGAGGTTCAAGAACCCATCCTAGAACATATATACATAGTCGAGAGCCTGGGAGATATTCTAACACGAGGATAACAACAAATACATGAACCTGTTGATGAGGTCGCCAATATACAAGCAATCTCCTATGGCCAAAAGAGGAAATCCATCATGAATATAACCACTAAGAATAGGAGGCTTACATTGGACAATTCAATTCTCATCACCACAGAGGAAAAATTGATCAGCATAGAGCATGCCAAGACGTCTGAGCTTATCGGTGCAGGGATGGCTATCACAGATGCCACCCTGGATAGAGAAAAAAAAGATGAAGAGGATTTGGCCGCTGGGCTAAAGGATTTGGAGCATTTGCGCCATTTGGTAAAATACTATTAGGACTCCACACAAGCCACNGTATATTGGCGACCTCATCAACAGGTTCATGTATTTGTTGTTATCCTCGTGTTAGAATATCTCCCAGGCCAAAAGAGGAAATCCATCATGAATATAACCACTAAGAAGAGGAGGCTTACATTGGACAATTCAATTCTCATCACCACAGAGGAAAAAATGATCAGCATAGAGCATGCCAAGACGTCTGAGCTTATCGGTGCAGGGATGGCTATCACAGATGCCACCCTGGATAGAGAAAAAAAAGATGAAGAGGATTTGGCCGCTGGGCTAAAGGATTTGGAGCATTTGCGCCATTTGGTAAAATACTATTAGGACTCCACACAAGCCACAATGTTTTTGAGAAATGAGTTACAATACGCCTATGACAAATTCATGAATGAACGACACATTTTCACTGCAGGGATAGTCGACATCCAAGAAGACACCCTTATGGTGCTAACGACTTGCAAAGATGTGGAAAGATGGTACAAGAAGGCCCAACAAGCAGTGGAAAGAATTGATTACATCAGTGTGGTTCAAAAGGGCCAAGACGACAAAGATCACGACATTCGGGTGCTGAGGGACAACAACATAGATCGGATAAGAAAAGTGGTCGAATACTAGGTGAAAATGGCCCAAGAAACTCAGCGGGAGATTCAAGAAAAATGGTTCGATTGCGAAAGGAGCTGGGTCAAGATTAATCGGGAGATGAAAGATATCGGTATCCTAGAATTTGGCTCACTCGAGGACTTTGTTGACTTGCATGACATATTCAAACAACATGAAGAACAAGACTCGACATGGATTGTAGAGATAAAAAAAAGTGGCGAGCATGGTGCCAGGACAAGTACAACAGTTCATGGAGCACCTGATCAAAGCTCGAACAATATTGCAACAACTAATTGTCAAAATAGTTAAGTATCGGGCACATGCGATAGAAGTAAAAGAAATCCTTTCAGCTCCGATGGACCAACACATATTCCCATATGCCAACACATGCGAGGAACTCTTCGTCAAATGGTCAGAGTATGAGAAGAGTCATCCTTTTTAGTGAAACCTATTTGATGACTCTTAGAAGACAGAGAGATGGAAGCGCCATGTGATGATGTTTTTTTTTACTTATCTTTCACTTTTGATAGTTATTTTTAGTCAATGAATCGTTATAAATAAGAGGATCGACCTTTTAGAAAGGGTCAATGGTTTTGGAAAAGACCCTCATTTTTGGAATTGTAAAGAACTATTTTCGAAATACCTTAATTGAGAAGTCTTGTTTAGGATCGGAGACAAACTTTTGTTTTTCATCAAAGGCATGTGTATCAGATGTGAGGAGGAATTACTTCTGACTTTATTTCATGAATGGATGTTGTAATGAGTAAGAGTTTCTAAATCTATTGATAAGTTAGTTGTTTCAATATTTTTTGTAGTTCTTGTCTCTAATAATGAAATCAAATCGTTGTGTTAATGCGTGATTAATGCTAGAGCTAAGGAAACTATTTTTATTTCCATCATTTTATTGCATTTATGTTTTCTTTTGATAATTGTATCTCAGTCAATAATTGAAATACCAACAATTTGATGTATTAGTACTAGGCTTGTCACAAGTGTGAAAATATTTGTCTGCATGCTTGAGAAAAAGGGTTATCCCAAGCTCAACCTTCTTTAGTAGTTAATATTCCCCCTTTTACCAATTGGTTTATACCAACACATATCTTTTTATCAGATCCATCTAATAAAATAAAATACAAAAGAGAATGTTCAAACTATAGGAGGAGCTTTCACAAGAAGATATCCTGTCAATCACTACGTATATCCCATCGATTATTTGGTTGGATCAAAAGATCTGGAGAACCATTCCACTATCAAACACTGCAGAGTCTAATCGGGCCTCGATGGTGGGTTTGGTTATTGTTGTTGAGTTAAATGGATTTAGGACCCCTCAACACAAGCTACGATTGAAATTAAAACATATCCTTTGGTTGGTGTTGTTCATGTTAAGAAGGGAAAATATGTTGATAATTCATTCTCTTTCGCATTTGTATATTCAATTTTCTTGTTTAGTTGATTACTAATCAATGGAGTATAGTTAGCTACTGCAACAATGAATGGAGGAGTTTGTGAATTTAATGGAATTGTTAAATTGGTCAACAATGTTTTTTCAATATTCATTATGGTTGTGACAAGTCAGGTGCTCATTATCTAAGTAGGAAGGATGAATGATACTAGAAAAGTGAGGTAGAAGTACCCTCACTTTATTTCTGAATAATATATACTTTTGGAGGTCCAAACGTTCTTCAATGGGATGGTGTGATTCAGGAGGATACAAAACGCTCTAAAGAGATCCAAGAGGATCCAAAACGCTCAAAAGAAATCCAGGAGGATCCAGAATGCTCAAAAGAGATCTAGGGGGATCCAAAATGATAAAAAATAGATCTTCTCATATTCTCATTAAAATGACTTCACTGCGTAGAGATCGGTGGTATCTTTCCAATGAAGCAAAAATCATCTCAAATAGAGTTCGTATGAAGAAGTTATGATCGGTCAAACCAAGGCAAAAGTAAAAGCAGGGGTGCCACGTGGCAGACGCACAAGATGACACATGGATTATCCATATAGGTCATACAACTGATAGGATGACATCATTTTGATGTCAAAGGGATGACATGGAAGCACGAGAGGCTGCCATGTGTCACTCATTTTTGGCATTTTCAGACATCCATGTGGACCAATAAAAAAGTGCCACATGTCATTCGTACGATTATGTGGAAAGTAAAGTTGGCATGTCCGTACAAGTGACAGGTGGAAGGTACAATCAACATCTGTACATTGGCATGGAAATGACTGGGTAATGACGTGGTAGTGTGCTAACTGTGTAAGCAGGTGGACCAATCATAGAGTGCCACGTGGAACTCTTCAATTGGCCAACAATGGATAAGGGAGAATAAAATTGGCTCCCCTTGGGAATCTGATCCAGTACCCCCACCTCAGCAGGGTGTGCTGACCTCTCGGTCTCTGGATCTTCTTAATCTTCGAGTTGGAGAAACTCTTCGATCTCCTATTGGAATCTTCAAGAAATATCCATAGGTCCTTTTCATGAAACTTCGTTGTGCGAACAAGCACCAGGCACAAGATTCTCTCACCCCGACCACTAGATGTGACCATGAGCCTAACCCAAAAGGTGTTTCGCGATTTTGCGTGTTGGGTCTTTGCTTGTGAATCACCCTAATTCTCCCAATATCCAAAACCCCCACAAGAGTTTATCATGTACTATCTCCTCCCCTATCTTGCTTCAATGTGACCATGGGCGATGACCATGTGCTTGAATGAAAGGTGCCTCACGATTTCGCATTTCGTGACACTAGGGGTCTCCCTACCTCCGTTCTCTCGATAACCGAAATCATGATGGAACTAGATAAATGGCCCAAATTCTTCCTTTGATCAACGACTATGATCAAGTCACGATTTCGTGTTTCATGACTTTGGGGGTCTCCTTACCTCTGTTCTCTCGATAGCCAAAACTGCGATGGCGCTAGATCAATGGTCCAGATCTTCTCTTCAATCAACGACTGTGATCATGTTGGGATTTCACGTTTCACGAATTTAGGGGTCTCCCTACCTCCATTCTCCCGATAGCCGAAACCTTGATGGCGCTAGATCAACAATCCATATCTTCTCCTTTGATCAACGGTTGTGATCAAGTCGGTATTTCGCGTTTCATGACTTTGCCTCTTATGGAGTCCCTTCGACACTTAATCGACTTGCAAATCTGTGCTCTCCTTGCAGCAGATTCCTATGCAAGACTTGGTTCTTGCGGATTACTGCGCATGCCTTGTAGCAGTCGCTTTGCACTCCTTGCAAAGGGAAAGTCTCGTTCTATCTCTTCCGAGCTTCAGAATCGAAACAGATCCTGTCACACACTCCTTGCATTCTGTCTGCACACCTTCCACTCACTCAACAGAAGAGAAACAATTGAAACTCATACTAACATTCATAGTTTCATCCATTCATAACGAAATTCATGAATTTATGAAAACACAATAACAGAGAATCACAAACAGTAAGAACATCACGCATTTGGATCAATTTTCCTTTGTTATATTCATTCAGAAAATAAAAATGGCTACAACTATTCTCAAACAACAAATAAAACTCAAAAAATCATACTAACTCGCAACGACCTTATTTGGGTGTACAAAACCTCTATTTATCTCATAGGGTCCTTATGGTTCCCCCCGACTACTCGTCTACTCAAAACAAAAATCTAACTTCTACCTACGTTCAGTTACATTCAAGACTCAGAGTGAAACTCCCTGATCGCTCATGATCATTTCACCTCCAAGTGTTTGATCTTCTTTTGTTCTTCATCAACTCCCCAAAGTATTTTCATTAACTCCCAGCATTTGAGATTCCAAAAATTTACCCGAGCGTTGAGCTTTCTTGCCACGTGTGCTCGCTAATGACCCTGACGATGATCCTACATCATACTCCCCCTGGACAAAAATTCATGGACTCTTGTCCATGAGATCCTGCACCGAATTTCTATGCTTCTAGATATAAACTTCATTCTACCAATCGACATCTTCTATTGGTTGTCCCTTCCATTTGACCAGATATTCAAAATAAGTCTTCCTCCTGTTTTTTTTGCCAATTTTCTGATCAACAATATTCTCCATCTGTGGTTTTTCTGCTATAGGCATTTGTTTCTCCCACCGAATCTTATCTTTATCTTCTGATCCCTCTGTCTCATCTTTCCTATAAGGATACATGTCTGACACGTTGAATATGGGTGATATGCCCACATCATCTGGCAACTCAATCTCATAGGCGTTTGCATCAAACTTCCTCAAGATATTACGTGGTCCTATCTTCTTCATTTTTAACTTGTTATACGTCCCCCTAGGGAACCTTTCTTTCCTGAGATGTGCCAAAACCTAATCTCCCACCTCAAATTGAATTTCTTTGCGATGTTGATCAACTCTATGCTTGTACTCTTGGCTAAAGTTGCGTAATTTTTTTTTTCTGATCTGGCTATGGAGCTTCTGCATTTCAGTAGCAAAATGTTTTGCTCCAACACTTCTGATCTCACTCTGTCCCAAGTATCTCAACTCAGATACTCCCCTGTTTTGCATTCCATACAATATCTGGAATGAGATTTTTCCAGTGCTTCTGTTTGGCAAGTCATTGTATGCAAATTTTGCTTATGGCAGAATCTAATCCCACTGATTATGGTGCTCAGTGACCAGACTCCTTAATAAGTTTCCCAAAATTCTGTTCACCACCTCAGTTTGTCCATCTTTCTGAGGATGATAAGTTGATCTTAAGTACAAATCTATCCACAACTTCTTCCATAGTGTTCTCCAAAAGTGACCAACAAATTTTGTGTCTCTGTCTGAGATGATTCTTTTGGGTAAGCCATGAAGTCTCACAACTTCCTTGAAAAACATATTTGCAACATGTGTTACATCACTGGTATTTTGGTATGGGATAAAGTGTGCCATCTTTGAAAATCTATCCACCACCATAAATATGGAATCACATCCTCTTTGCGTTCTTGGTAGTCCTAACACAAAATCCATGTGTATCGCATCCCAAGGCCTCTCTGGTATTGGCAATGGTTGATACAATCCATTGTTCTGTCATTTACCTTTTGTATGTTGGAAGATTCTACATCTGTTCACAAATTTCATCACTTCTGTCCTCATACCCGACCAATAGTATGGACTGCTCAACTGTGTGAATGTTTTATCATGGCCGAAATTTCCAACCAATCCTCCACTATGATTCTCCTTCAAAAGGTTGTCCCTCATTGAGCATTTTGGTATGCATAATTGATTTCCCTTGAAAAACAATCCCTCTTGAACCATATACTCTGCCCATTGGCTCCTATCTCTCAACACATGATTCGTGCATTCTTTGTATGCCTCCTTGAAATCTGGATCATCACTGTACATTTCCTTAAGGTGTTCAAACCCCAAGGTCTTCACCTGAAATTCCTGCAGAATCAAACATATTTTTCTCAATGCATCAACAACTTTGTTAGCATTCCCAACAGTATGTTTTATGACAAAAGTAAAATTCTGCATAAACTCAATCCACTTTGCATGCTTTTGATTCAATTTTTCCTGTCTGGTTATGAATTGTAAAGCTTGGTTATCTCTATACAAGACAAATTCTTGTGGGACAAGGTAATGTCTCCACTTCTTCAGGGCTTGAATTATGGCATTAAATTCCTTATCGTATGTGGATAATTTTCTCTTAGTCTCATTCAGATTCTCACCGAAATAGGAAACCGGTCTATTATCCTGGCTCAAAACTGCTCCAATTGCAACTCCACTTGCATCACATCTCACCTGAAATGTATTTTCAAAATTTGGCAAGACGAGAATTGGTCGTTCTGTTATCTTCTCCTTCAATATATTGAAGCTCCTGTCAGCCTCCTCTGTCCATTTAAAAGACTTTTGCTTCTTCTCCACTGTATCCATCATTGGTGCACAAATTCCACTGAAATATCTGATGAACTTCCTATAGAAACTTGCTAATCCATGGAATCTTCTTACCTCAAACATGATTCTTGGTCATGGCCATTCTTTGATTGCTTTCACCTTTTCTGGATCCATCTTTAGCTCATTTGAAGAGATCACAAAAACCAAGTAAATGAGTTCTTTCTTCATAAAACAGGACTTCTTCAGATTTATCAACAACTTCTCCTGTTGTAGTCTTCTCATCATGAGTGTCATGTGTCTCAAATGCTCCTCTTTAGTCTTGCTAAAGATCAATATATCATCTATATATACAACTACAAACTGGCCAATGAAATATTTTAGTATTTCGTTCATCAATCTCATAAAAGTACTTGTGGCATTCATTAAGAAAAATGGCATAACAAGCCACTCAGACAAACCTTCATTTGTCTTAAAGGATGTCTTCCATTCATCACCCTCTCTAATTCTTATCCGTTGATATCAAATTTTCAAATCTATCTTTTCTTGGAAAAGGAAATCTATACCTGATGGTGTTCTTGTTAATGGATCTGGAGTTTGTACAAATTCTCCATCCTCCATCTTTCTTTTAACTCAACACAACTGGCACTGCGCATGGACTCAAGCTCTCTCTGACCAACCCTTTGTCTAACAATTCCTGGACTTGGTTCTTTACCTCCTCATTCTCTCGAGGAGTCAGTCTGTATGTTGCTTTGTTTGGTAGAATTGCTCCTGGTATCATATCAATATGATGGCTGATACTTCTGATGGGTGGTAATGAGTTAGGCAACTCATCCACCACTATGTCAGTAAAATTATCCAACAATTCCTTAATTTCTTCTGGAAAATCATCCATTGAAGTACTTGTAAGGACAACTCTAGGTTTCCTCACCACAACAAACTGCATATCATGTCCTTTATTGACTTTTTTCAAGAGTTCCTTCCTGCTCATGAGAAGTATTCTTGTGCTGGCTTCTTCTCTCACTTTCTTCTCCTCTATTGGAAACAACATGTGTGTCCTACCATTCTTCTCCAAGGTGTATGTATGCTTCCTCCCATCATGAATGACATTTCTGTCAAATTGCCATGGTCTTCCCAACAAAACATGGAATACATCCATGGGAATTACATCACATAGAATTTCATCTCTATATATCCTCCTATCTTAAATTCAACCAATCATTGTTTAGTAACCGTTACCCTGTGTCCTTTCTACAACCACGAGACTTTGTATGGCTTCAGATGTGTAGTTTTCTCCAACTCCAATTTCTCCACCATCTCTGTGGATAATAAGTTGTCAATACTCCCACTGTCAATTATCACCTTGCAGAATCTATCCTTAGTCTTGCAAGCTATCCTGAAGAGAATGTTTCTCTGCACTGGCTTCTCAAATTATGCCTCTGGTTTTAAGAGAAATTTTCTCAACATCGGGGATGTTCCATCCTCTTCTCCTTCTGCTTCAACATTCCTTCTCTGTGCTTCCAAAATGTGAGCTTCACCTTCTCCTTCTTTCTTTCTCTCGGGACATTCCCAAGAGTTATGTCCTACCTTTCCATAGGTGTAACATCTCACTTCTCCTCCTTTGCCTCTTCCTCTTCCTCTGGAAGAACTTCTTCCACCATCTTTTCTTCCTCGGGAACTTCCTCCTCTTTCCGAGTGACTTTGTGGTTTCTCAGTCTCATCTTTTTATTTTTGTGCCTTGTCATAGGAAACTCCCTTGCCTTTGTTTGGAACTGGGCTTCTACCTCCACCTCACTGGCTTTGTTTTCTGGCCAACTTCTCCTTTACCTTCAGTGCGAACTGATAAGCATCCTCCATAGTCCTTATTGACATCATGCTGATATCATCCTGGATTTCATACCTTGAGCCATTTATATACCTGGAAAATTTTTCTTCATCTTTATCTCTTTGTCCAGTTCTGATGTTCAACTTGTAGAAATCCTCTATGTACTCTTTAACTGTCATACCCTTCTGTCTTAGGTTCAAAAATTTCCTGAACAGATTGATCTGGTAATATTTGGGCATGAATTTTGCCTTCAGCTTGGCTACCATTCTGTCCCAATTCTTTATCTTTTGTTTTCCCTTGCTTCTCCTCTCAGCCTACAGTTCATCCCATAACGGTGCGGCATGTCCTTTAAGTCTGGTGATAGAATGTCTCACCCTTTTCTCCTCATCGACGTCTTCATAGTCGAAATATTTATCCATGGATCATACCCAATCCAACAACTCTTCAACATCTAAATTGCCTTCATACATTGGGACCTCTATCTTGGCTCTAGCTCGACAACATTCTCTCCTGCAACTTCTTCAACTTATACTTCTTTTTTCTCTGCATCATTGATGTCTACAACATCAGGTTCTCTTCTCTGCGCTGCCTCCATCGCCTCTAATCTTACACGAAGTTCTCGCATCTCCCTTTCTACAACCCGATTGGCTAAAGGTTGTTCCACTCATCTCCTCGATGGAATTGTGTTGACTATCTCTCACACATAGAGTGTAGCTTCAAGTTATTTTGTCTCTTTTATCTCCTTTTCCTGAAATCTACAGATGAAAATCAACTTTGATACCACTTGGTGCAGTGCCCCCATCTCAGCAAGGTCTGCTGACCTCCCGGTATTTGGATCTTCTCAATCTTCAAGCTGGAGAAACTCTTCGATTCCAAGCTGGAATCTTCAAGAAATGTCCATAGGTCCTTTTCATGAAACTCCGTTGTGTGAACAAGCACCATGCTCAAGCTTCTCTCACCTGAATACTGGCTGTGACCATGAGCCTAACCCAAAAGGCATTTCGCGATTTTGTGTGGTGGGTCTTTGCATGTGAATCACCCTGATTCTCCCAACCTTCGAAACCTCGAAAAGAGTTTAGCGTGTACTAGCTCCTCCCCTATCTTCCTTCAATGTGAACATGGGCGGTGACCATGCACTTGAATGAAAGGTGCCTCGCGATTTCGTGTTTCACGACTTCGGGGGGTCTCCCTACCTTCATTCTCCCGATAGTCAAAATCACGATGGAACTAGATCAACGTCCCAGATTCTTCCTTTGATCAACAACTATGATCAAGTCATGATTTTACCTCCATTCTTCTGATAGCTGAAACCACAATGGCGCTAGATCAACGGTCCATATCTTCTCTTCAATCAACGATTGTGATCATGTTGGGTTTTTGCGTTTCACGACTTTAGGGGTCTCCCTACCTCCGTTCTCCAGATAGCCAAAACCATGATGGTGCTAGATCAATGGTCCATATCTTCTCCTTTGATAAATGGCTATGATCAAGTCTAGATTTCACATTTCGCAACTTTGCCTCTTTTGGAGTCCCTTCGACACTTAGTCAAATTCCAAATCTGTGCGTACCTTGCAGTGGATTCCTACGCAAGACTTGGTTCTTGCGGATGAATGTGCATGACTTGTAGCACTCACTTTGCACTTCTTGCAAAGGGAAAGTCTCGTGCTATCGCTTCTGATCTTCAGAATCGAAATAGATCCCATCACACACTCCTTGTGTTCTATGTGCACACCTTACACTCACTCAACAAAAGAGAAACAATTGAAACTCATACTAACATTCACAGTTTCATCCATTCATAATGAAATTCATTCATTTATGAAAACACAATAACAAAGAATAAAAAATATTAACATCATCACGCATTTGGATCAATTTTCCTCTGTTATATTTATTTAGAAAATAAAAATGGCTACTACTATTCTCAAACATAAAATAAAACTCAAAAACTCATACTAACTCACAACAACCTTATTTGGGCGTACAAAACCTCTATTTATCTCAGAGGGTCCTTAGGGTTCCCCCCAAATAATCGTCTACTCAAAACGAAAACCTAACTGCTACCTAAGTTCAATTACATTCAAGACTCGAAGTGAAACTCCTTGATCGCTCATGATCATTTCACCTCCAAGAGTTTGATATTCTTTTGTTCTTCATCAACTCCCCAAAGGATTTGTAGTAACTCCCAGCGTTTGAGATTTCGAAATGATTCCCGAGCATTGAGATTTCCTGCCACGTGTGCTCACTGACAATGTTGACAATGCTCCTACATCAGAATCGAACCCATGACCTCCAAGGGAATATTCCAATGACTTAGGAATATTCCTTCTACCAATGTGCCACATATGTGTGTTGGTTATAACAACCAACAATATAATAGTTATGTTTAATCAATACAACCCGAGATTCTGGTGGGTGGTTTGGCCAACCTAGGATTATTTAATGGGAACACAAACCAATGTAGAGGATACAATGAGTATAGTACATTGCATAGAAGTTCATTCGAAGTGAATATTTCCTCATTTTGCATGCAAGAGGGAACCTCTTTTGGGTTTGCCTCATTTTCCATGCTATTGAGTTCTTTGAGGGAAGTATAGGGTGTTTATACTCATTTTTCTCAAAATTTCGAGAGGAATATGATGATGATGTAAAAGTGTTGTGTATGAAAGTATTATCTCATTTTGTCATGTATGATACCCATAGTTTTGTTATGCATGCAAAAAGGGCGTTTTGGGTACCTATTCAGAACACAATCAAATTTATACTTATTTTTCTCAGAATTTCGAAAGGAATTTAGTGGTAACCTATGTTTCTAGGATTGAGTAGCATACTTGAAGGGTGTATTTAGAAAATTTCTATTTGTAATTCCATTCATTGTAATTTTGGCATTTGAGCATTAAAGAACAATCTCATTGATTGAAAAGGGACCCAGAGACGTAGCCCTAAATGGGTGAACTTCATTAAAAAATGTTTATGTGCCATTTGAACTGTTGTTGATCTTATTTTACTTCATTTCTACATATTATTTCCGCAATTTATTCATCAGTGTTATTGAAGTTTATGGATAAGTAAGTATTTTCACATGTTATTTTGCAAATAGTCAAGGATGCTCTTCATTTCCCGAATCTGGTCGGATGTTTATATATACTTAAGAACTAATTTTACATATAAGTATTTTTGGATCAATATAAGAAGGATGACCTACAATGAAAGGTATGCTATCTCTACCACTCTCAAGGTTAATTGTGAATCAATCTGCTTGAGTCTAGGAAAGCCATAGAAATCTATCCCTTAGTCTATCTAGGATAAATAGGCAGATCGTAGGGAGGTATTGTTTTCCACCCTATGAGATTTTATCCATAACAAAACCGATGACTCCATTGAGGAAGGATATTTGATTCTTCTTTGTCAGTTATGCCAGTTACATGAGGTCGAGACTGAGGAGTACTTTATTTTCTGGTGCCCCATTTATTATGAGATCAGGGGTAAGTTTCATTGCTTATTCAAAGAGGTTCAGACCATGTTGGCAACCAAATATTCATATCATTTCGTCGATCTTTGAAACACAAACATCGCAAAAGAAATTTTGATTAGATGCCTAATTTTTTCTACGAAGAGTTTGATTATGGTTTTTGAGTAATTTCTTGATTGATCATTATTGTTTTTAGTTTTAATTGATCGATAAATATCTCATTTACCCATTTCAATTTCATGACTGTCAAACATGAAATTGAAATCTTATTGTAAAAACACATTAAATAAACTCTAAAGTCTTCTCTCCTTGTAAAACCAAATGAGCCTTTGAAACACCTAAAATCACAAAACATTTAAGCTTGATGAGTATATGGTTATGTAAACATTTTATAGCATTAGAATAGTACCCAATCACATTTGTTTCATGTTATGCCTTAATCAATTTTCAAAGTATTGGTTATTACTTTACCCTTTGTGATTTTGGTTCTAAACCTATGACATTACCATATGATTTGAATGTTTCCTTTAATTGTTATGTCACAGTCTAATCAATGTATTACCTGGCTAATGACCTTGCTCTGAAACCCTGACCTCTATGTCATGTTCACTAGAGATTACATTCATTTCTTCATATGGATGGTGCTTCATAACAAGGGATTAGGTTCTTAGCAGGTGAGGTGGTTTTTGAGTGTATTCGTCCTCTGGTGTGGGGGTTTAATCAACAGTTAGGGTGGGAGTCATGGTAGCATCATCCTAAGATCTTAGTTTTTGGGTCACCTTTGACCATGCCAACTATACCATTTGTTTCGGGTTGGATCGAACACAGACTCCTCCATTCTGCATCTTTTGGTATATTTTAATCAAGATGATGGTTCTTGTAGTTAGGGTGGATCCGGATGGCTCATAGGATCTGCTTTCTCACAACGATGTTGTAGATCACCTCTCCCTTTTCGGTTGGGTTAAATTTGTATAGTCATTTGAGGGTTTTAATATAGAAGTCGCACACGCTTTCACCAAGACTTTTGATGGTGCAAAAGCTAAAATAGGTGACCTGCAGTTACTAGTAAATGAAGAATCCATAGAAGAGGCCATGGGTCTGTCACAGGAAGGGGACTGCTAGTTGAAAAACTTGAAGATAGAAGGTATCCCTTGGAATCTACTGATGGTATCCATAAAATCGCTCTATAACGTTAAAGGTACACCCATCCAGTTGTTCAAAACTCGTTGGCATGATTTGTTGTTGATAATTAAATAGTTCGTCACTTGTGAGGGATGCTATGGACCGGTGTTTTTATTTCATGTGCTCCTATTTATTGTATTCCTGGGTTTTAAGTTAAACTTGCCATTTTATTTTCTTAGAAGTCTCCAGAAGATGTCCAGGTTCTACATAAGACAAAACCCCAACTCTGAATCCAGTCTTTTCCCCCATGGTTTAATTCAGGTTCTTGTTAATGCCCAGTTACTAAAGATAAGAGATAGTTGGCAATATTTTCTTTTCAGGAATGGTTTTGTTTCAGTGTAATATGAACCTATCCATATTTTACCTATGTGCGTTGATGAGCCTACCGGCCCTAGCATATCGTCCCACTCTCTGCAATGTTTTCGAGTTGAAATACAAGTCTCAAAAGACCCTGTATTACCTCCCAATACCCCTATTGATTTTCATCCAATAGCTGAGGTCACCTCCAAGAAGCATAGATTCATTACAAGGAAGTCCTTGGAGGAAGTTCTGAGTCATCTAAGGGATAAGGCACTTGTCGTCCATGATCCTGGAAAGAAGTCGATTAATGAAGATAAAATTAAAATCAAAAGATAGAGTAAGCAAAACAAATAGAGGGATAATGATTTAGATTTCATAAATAAAAGGAATGGAATACTTCTGTCAAGGTTGACCAGGAATTGACATCAGATCCTTGATAAACCTGTTCCCACAATTGTCATTGAGGATATAATCTATGTTGAAGACGTCAGTTCTAATGCCACTAGAATGGATTCTCCCCAATATGATTTTGTTTCTAACTTTCCTCCATTTATAAAAGAACAAGAGGGGTTTTCAAGGATCAAGTATGATTTGAAAAGGGTTATGACACAAGATAAACAATTAAACTCAAATCATACTCGCCCACTATCGAATCTGGAATAGGTATACTATGAGGATTGTTTCAATTGGATCCATAGGTATTACCAGGATATCCCTTATTTGTAAGCTAAGCTAAATTAGGTTATGGCTCGTAACTTGGTATTGGAAAGAGAAAATGAGGATATGAGAGCCAGCATCCAACAAATTTCCCCCAGGGCTAGCAAAAGGTTCAGGAAGCCAGGGGATATTGTTATAAAAGCTTCTTCCAACTTCAACGTTGTTATCAACTTGAAATTATCTCATCCCTCTTTTTCAAATGTTAAATGGGTAAACATTCTTCTTGGAATTAACGGTTGGTTTGTTTTGTTATAAATTAAATTGTTTTATTTTGTTTTATTATACTAGCTACAAAATCATAGATTATGTAGCTTGCCTTTAATTAGTTTATTAGATTGCTTTTTTTCTAAATTAAAATTTCATTTTTTCTTCTCAGGTGTGAAGGGGTTCGATTTGCAAAGGTTGATGAGACATGCAAATCGTTGGAGATGCTCCAGATTTGCAAGTTTCTCTTTTAAAACAGTTTCAAGAATATTTTGATTATGTAACTATTTTTAATGGACGTTACATCAGACCTATTTTTTTGGTTATTTTTTAGTAAAGACTTTATTAAAGATGTATCTGTCTCTATCTTAGAAGATATGAGAAATAGATCACGAACTTAGTTTAAATATTGGTGCTTGCCCAAAGACAAAGGGAAATTATTTTGGGACCCGATGATGGACTTATCTTTTTGAGAAATATATGAAATGCAATTTTATTTTTGGCTTTAGTCCTTATGTAAATTGTATAATGTGATTATTGTCTTTCATATATTTTCTGGGCATGAAAACATATGTTTTGAATTAGCTTTAATCTTTTCAACACTTATGCATTCATGTTGTGTTTATTTCTTACGAATTCCATTATTTATTGGTTATCATAATCTATGTGGCTAATCATATATCTATACATTTTGAGTTTACGCCGAATGTTATATTTTGATAATATCATTTGCCGGAGATTGGAGTTAATTACATCTCCATCTTTTGAATAATTTAAAGTTACATGAGAAAAATATATCTGTCTTTCTATTTATTATAGATTGCTTTCGAAATACAAAATTCCTTGAGTTATTTTAGGAAATATAATTCTTTGCTTCTTGCCATAGATTTATGCTTGGAAATAGGTCAAGTGGAGCTTACATTACGCGAAAAGATGAAATAGCTTAGTTCTTTTTCTTTACAGCTGATCAACATGAGGTTAGTTAGTTTTACTTTTATTTGATTTATTTACTTTACGAATGAATAATGATTAAATCATTCAAACTTTAGTGCTTTGTTCATTACAGTTATATCATTTTAAATCTTATTCGTTCATTTGTTGTTGTTTGCTACTTATAGTAATATGACGATTTCCTTAGTTTTACATCTTATTTAAACTTTGATTCGTTAGTTAAATTATTATTTTCACAAGGCTTTATTCAAACCTTGTATCTGTACATACATACTGTATATAATACGACTATATGTTAGGTATATATATATATATTAACATATATGATTATCAATTAAACGTACGCTATATGATTATATAGTTAGATATTTTTACCTCTCTTAGTTACTTTATTATTTTAATTAGCTAACAGAGCCATAAAACCCGTTAGGGTAGGTTATTCTAAACAACTTGGGTTAACTAGACAACCCTGGACCGGATCTTCCCTTCCATTTGACGGTGTGTCATAAACTCCTGTCAACAAATGGTGCTAGAAGGAGGGACTGGAAGTCATTGATGGCACAAGGAGGTCGTAAGACTCCCCCAAATAATCATTCTCCTGTCGTGTCGCGTAGTCTCTCAGACCCTACCGTTATACATGATCCAACCACTACGTCAGGAGTTACACCTGACATTCATGTTGAACCAATGACACCAATCCCTCAAGGGTTCGATGTACAAGAAATTATCCGTAATTCTCACCAATCAATTTTGAGAACTCTGGGTGCACTATCTCAACTTAGACAAACTGGTAGAAAGTTAAATCAACCTCTTGATTTTTCCAATCAGCAAGAAGATCCTCTTTGCAGTAATCTGCCTGATCACACATTAGGTGATCCTATTGCCGATCCTTTTGAAGAACTAATCCAAGGTGCTGGAAGATCTGGTCTTCCTCCATCCCCACCTGGGTCTTCTCCACCCTCTTCAAGAGAGGAATCCTCTGAGAAAGGCAGTTCTTCGTCTAAGCAATCTTGAAATTAAATCCCACCAACTCCCATGGCTAACCAAAACAATCCCGCCAGACCTTAGCTTGATCAAGATGTTGTGGCAGTACTCAGGCCTCAACATTCACTACCCAAACATCCTGAAAAATGGTTAATCAAATTTGACCCCGATTTGAAGCAATCAACTGAGGATCATATCAAGAAATTCATGTTAGTTGTTAGGATTTGAAGAAAATGCTTCCACTTGGTATTTTGCACAACAACCCCAAACTATTGCTTCTTGGGATAAGTTTGAGACCTTTTTCTTAGAAGAGTTCAGGGATGATAAATCTCTAGAAGTTTTGGTAATGGAACTGTCTAACATGAAAATGGACCCCAAAGAGAAAGTCAAGGATTTCAATCAGAGATTCCTTACGCTTAAAAATAAAATCCCTACAAAATCGATGTCTACTAAAAACTTGATTGTTGCATACTATGCTAAATCCCTACATCATAATATAGCTATATGGGTTAAGAGGTATAAGAAAAGCACGTTACTATAAGATTTTGAGGAGTCATTCCTTATTGAAAAGAACATTCTTAGTTTAAAGGATAATGTAAATGTGGAAATTGAATCAACTCCCTCTTCTAAAAATAAAATAGAAATCCTTACCAGACCTTCCCCAAATACAAAAGAACAAGAAAATTTAGATTTGGAGGGTTTACAAAAATCCTTTCAGAAGTTATCTAATCAAGTCATAGAGTTGAAAAGATCTGTTGGAGAAACATCTTCAATTAAAGGAAACTTTAGACCACCTTTTAGGAAAACCTTTCCTTCAAACAGACCAAAACCCACCATAGAAGGCTTGATTTTTGAATGGTTATAGTATGCTTTACAAGCAATATTAGATGCAAACGATAGTGCTATTTTTGTACCGCTTGAAAACCAAAATGACATTGGTGAAGAAGAAACAACTGATGAGGAGGAATCATCTCCCCCAGTCTCCAGACATCTTTCCGACAATATTTTTCAAGATAATTTTGAAAATGTCCGTAAAAATCAACACCCATATAATACTCGAAGCAAGGTGCAAAACACATCCTCAGCCGAGACAAGTAAAAATACGGTATCCAAACACCCAAAACAAATTGAAACAAAATGAAACCTTGTTTCCATAGATTTAGAATATGATCTGGTTGAAGACCTTAAAAAGCTAAGGGCAAATATATCGAATTTTGAACTGCTTAAATTCCCTCTTATCCTACAGAAAAAGTTGTGAAGTATAGTTGATAATAGTAAAAATAATGATCCTTTAAATAAAAAAGCAACATAAAATGGCGTAAATAAAATGAAAGATGTCGTGAGTAAAATATTTTCTGAAGATCAGAATAAAAAGGACACATCAGACAAGTCTGTAGGGAATTTAGATAAAATAATTTCAGATACAACAGTAAAAAATCAACAGATTTATGCTCCCACACCACGAAAAAATGTACCACCGTTCTTGTTAACTTTCAAAATTAAAAAAAAAATGTGCATAATTGTATGGTTGATTCTGTGGCCTCATTGAATGTAATGCCTCTATTTGTTTATCAAAATATTAATACTGAAGTCAAAACTTCTGATTTGAAAATCATTCAGTTAGACAGAACTAATGTCACAGTTGTTGCTGAACTTAAGGATGTATTTATTAGATTGTCATCTAACCCAAAAGTGCACTGAGTAATTGATATAGTTGTCATTGATATTTTGGAAATTAGTCTGAACAATTGCACGGTTATTTCTCTACAGATTGGTCTCATCTGTGGTTACCAAAAAACGACCAGCCTAACAAGATCAGAATTAATAGAGAACATTATCCGAAGTACATTGTTACAGATTTAAATGATTCCAATGAGCCTTTTACCACTAGTGTAAATACTATTGAAGCTCAAGGAATGAACACTTTTTTTGGGAATTTCATGATTTAAATATCCACTATTACAAACCCAAAACAACAATCTGAAATATCATCCCATAATTAGGTAACAATTTTGAAAAATGATCCAAACATTGTTGATGACGATGAAATCTGGTGTTTATACTTTGATGGATCTAAATATCATGAAGGAGCCGGTGTTGGTTATGTTCTGATCGACCCCAAAGGCAATAATATATTCATTGCTTGTCGATTAGAATTTGAATGTACTAACAACACACTAGAATATGAAGCACTCATGCAGGGACTGAAGAAGGCACTGGATCTTAAGGTGTAAAGATTGATGGTGTTTAGTGATTCTAAAATTGTAGTTAAGCAGGTAAAAACTTATATTCATTGTTTATCACCTCATCTAAAAAACTACCAAACCGAGGTATGGAACTTAGTCCATACATTTCTCGCTTTTAACATATTTTCCATTCCTAGATCTAATAATTTTGAAGCTGATTTATTGGCTAATTTCGCGTCGAAATTATTACTTGCTGAGTGTTTTTCTCCTAATGCATTTTCTGTTGAATTGTTATTCAAACCATCGATCCCTGACAATATTACAAATTGGAGAGTGTTTGACGATGATCAACAAATAAAAAAATTTCTGCATATGGAGGACACTTTCCAAGATGTTGCAATTGATGAAAGTACCCACAATGAAAATCTCCATGATTTTTTGGTAATATCCGACCATCGTTCTACGGAAATATCATCCGATATGGTAAAATCTATCCCTAAGTCTATTTTTAGATTAGAAAAATATTATGATTTACATGACAAGTTCAGGGGAGTGGTTAATTGCAAAACAAACAATTCCTCATTACTTTATGAAACTATAAACTTAGGAACGCAAGATAATCCTTAGAATATTAACCTAGGAAAAGAGTGTTCTCAACAAGAGATATTTGCATTCATAAAGTTGCTTAAATAATTTAAAGATGCATTTTCTTTTACATATGATGATTTGAAAATCTTTGATCCAAACATAATGCAACATGTAATTCCCATGAAGCCCCAAACCCAACCATTTCAGAAAAAACTTAGGAAAATGCATCCTAAATTAGAACCCACAGTAAAAAAGGAACTAAATAAATTATTAACCGCCAAAATCATTTTTCCAGTTCGACATACCCAATGAGTATCCAAATTAGTCCCAGTAAGAAAGAAGAATGGATAAATTTGACTCTGTGTCGATTTTCGTAACTTAAACCAAGCCTCTGATAGAGACAACTATCTCGTTCCTCAAATGGAACAAATTTTGCAACAAGTATTTGGTTCTGAAAGACTATCTTTATTATATGGTTTCTCAGGATATAACTAAGTCCTTATGTCTCCATCTGATCAGTTGAAAACCACTTTCCGCACCTCGTGGGACACGACCTATCAAAAAATGCCTTTCGGATTGATTAATGTCAGATCCAGTTTCCAGAGGGAAATGGATATTTCTTTCCATGGCCTTATCAACCAGTCCATATTTTTTCTACCTAAATGATGTAACTTTCTTTTCAAAGAACAAAAAACATCACTTTTCACATCTTAGGGTTGTACTAGAACGTTGTCGTAAGTTTGGTATTTCACTAAATCCTAAGAAATCACTTTTTGCAGTAGAGAAGGGAAGATTACTTGGATTTATAGTGTCAAAAGAGGGGATGATAATAGACCTTGAATGAACACAAGCTATTACCAATCTCCCTCCACCATCTTACAAAAAGGAAATGCAATCTTTTTTTGGTAAAATAAATTTCGTCAGACGCTTTGTCCCAAGTTTTTCTAAGATGGTTAGGCCTCTGCAAAACCTGATTAAAAAAGATGTTGTTTTCAAATGGGGATCTCAAGAGAATCTATGTTTAATTTCCATTAGAAAATCTATAACCAAAGCTCCCTCCTTGATGAGTCCCAATTTCTCCAAAGATTTCACGTTTTACACTTTTGCATCAGATAGATCTTATGTTGTTGTGCTTACTCAGAAAAATGTCGAAAAGAACAAAATACCCATTTCATTTATGAGTTATTCTTTTAAAGGAGTAGAATTAAATTATCCCGCAGTAGATCAAAAAGCTTACGTTGTTTTTAAGGAAGTTAAAAATTCCAGACCCTACCTGTTGAAATCTAGGATAAAAATCACTGCCCCTTATCCTACTGTAAGAAATATGTTAGTTCAAAAGGAACTTGGGGAGAATAGGGAAAATTGGATGACCTCCCTTCAAGAGTATGATATCGAAATCGTACCTGCACAAATTGTTAGAGGTCAATACCTTTTCAAATTAGTGGTTGATTCAGTTGAAATACCAGAAAATCAACCAACAACACTAGCTGAAAATCTGCATAATGAAACAAAAATCTGTTGTATGTAAACTGTGCCTAATTCATGGTATAATGATATTGTATTTTATTTGTTGTACAGAACTAATCCTCGAAATATTGATCCAAAAAATAGAAGAGAACTAAGGCTCAGATATGTGTCTTTTCAATTGATTAATGATATATTGTTTCAGAAGAATTTTGATGGTGTATTTCTGCGCTGCCCAGAAAAGAAAGAATCTGAAAAGGTACTAGCTGAGTTACATTTTGGTGATGCCGGGGGTCATTTTGTTGGAGACACAACTGCCCACAAAGTACTTAGGGCTGGTTAATATTATCCCACATTATTTAAATATGCTCATGCTATGGCTCACAAATGTATAATCTGTCAAAAAGTTTCAGGGCAAGTCAAGAAGGATTCATTTCCCTTGCAGCCCGTTACAGTAGATACACCATTTCAACAGTGGGGCCTAGATATCATAGGACCAATTAACCCACCTTCTTCATAGAAACACAAGTACATTCTCACGACAACAGATTATTTTATGAGATAGTATGAAGCTTTATCGTTAAGGGTAGTAAACATGAATCAGGTAATTTCGTTCTTAAATTCTCATATTATCACTCATTTCAAAATACCTGAATGTTTAGTTTTCGATAATGCTTCTTATTTTTCTTCCTTGGACATGAATGTTTTTTCTTTAGAAAAAGGGATGAAGCTAAAATACTCCGCCAATTATTATCCCCAAGGAAATGGCTTGGCTGAGTCAACAAACAAAAATCTAATTAAAATAATAAAAATAACAATGTCGTAAAATCACAAAAATTGGCACAATGCATTATATAATGCACTATGGGTTGACAGGGTCACTCCAAAAGCTTCCATCGATAATTCTCCTTTCTTCCTTGTCTATGGAAGAGAAGCTATCCTTCCTCCCCACGTCTTTCTCCCTTCAATGCAATTATATCAGAAAGTTCAAGAGGAAGAATGTCCCTCTTTAGAGAGTCGAATAAACACTTTACTGAAATTAGAAGAATTTAGGGCACAAGAAAAAAAGAAATTGGACCAGCACCAACAAATTGTTAAAAAATGGTTTGATACAAGTTTTTCCTCAGATAAAAACTTTGACGTAGGAGATATGGTCCTCAAATGGGACAAAGAACATGGGGATAAAGGAGAACACACTAAGTTTCAAAACCTGTGGTTGGGACCTTTTTTTATTGCAGAAAAAATTGGGTCCTAGCTCCTTTCGTTTGCAGAATTTGGAGGGACAACCAGACACTTCTCTGGTGAATGGATAGACTCTCAAGAAACACTTCTCCTGAGTAGAATAAGACCTTCCCCCTGTAAATATCCCTAGTTGTTTATTTTTATGTTTGTTTTTTGATTGACTATTTTTGTTGCTTTCTTTGTTTTATTTTTTGTTTTTAAAAGTTATTTCTAACTCACAATCCATTATTGAGGCGAAGTTTTATAATCAGATTTATCACTAACGACAGTTTGTAACAGTTTGAGCATCTTAAATGTTAATTTTTAACTCATATCAGTGATTTATGAGACAATTATTGTAGAAGTCTCTGCCAGAATATTGTTCCTGAATTTATGTCAAGATCGTGGGGAGGTACGATCACCTTTAAACTCTTTACAACGTCCCAACTCTAATGAGATCAACTCAAAGTGCTTCCCCATCCTTGAGATGATTCCTTGATTGAAATCTACATGTCTAAACCATGATGAAAACTATCAGTTCTTAAAGAACAAAAAGAAATATTAATGATTGATCATATATCTGTCTGATTGTCAAATCGTCAGTATCTCCCCGCTCTCTCGTCGTCATGAAATCTCAAAATTTTATCAGTATAAATGACTAGGGAGAGTTGGAAACACTTTAACGTGTGGGAAATGTGTGTAAACCCGTTGGGGTACTGAACAGGCATGCTGGTAGCGGGTAAATGTGCACATGATACCAAGACAACTTCGTCGAGGTATTGAACAAGCCTGCTGGAAGCGAAGCAATGTCGGTTTCAAGATCTGCCATGTATGTTTTTTTTAAGTTGATCATATATCAAAAATTTCATATCATGGATAGGCGAATTTCAGATGGGATTAAAGTACTTGAGTGGGTTAAATGACATCCCTGTCAAGGCTATGAACGCCTACTGGCTGCAGTGGCCCTATCAGTGGTATTTAAGTTACCTTCATAAATATGGTCGCCTTTATGATCAAGACTAACTTTCAGGTTACAATCATCTGCTAGAGAACTCTTTGTGAATATGATTGTATTAATTTTCTGAGTTAATCTTAATACTTTTAATCTTCTTCAAAGTTGTTTTTAGTGATTTTCAAATCTTTATTTTCCGTGATATAAAGTTTTGATAATGCAGAGATAATTGCTTTGTCTAGTGAGTTGCCATTGTTGGTAGTCAAATATTCATATTTTTTCGTCGATCTTTGAAACATGAACATGACAAAGGAAATTTTTTTGAGCTGCCTAATTTTGTCTACAAAGAGTTTGATTATGGTTTTTGAGTAATTATTTGATTGATCATATTTTTTTTTAGTTTTATTTGATCGATAAACATCTCGTTTACCCATTTCAATTTCATGACTATCAAGCATGAAATTGAAATTTTATTGTAAAAACGCATTAAATAAACTCTAAAGGCTTCTCTCCTTGTAAAACCAAATGAGACTTTGAAACACCTAAAATCACAAAACACTTAAGCTTTATGAGTATATGGTTATGTAAAAAATTTAAAGCATTAGAATAGTACCCAATCACATTTGATTCATGTTATGCCTTAATCAATTTTCAAAGTATTGGTTGTTACTTTACCCTTTACGATTTTGGTTCTAAGCCTATGACATTACCATATGATCCGGATGTTGCCTTTAATTGTTATGTCACGGTCTAATCAATGTATTACCTAGCTAATGGTCGTGCTCTGAAACCCTTACCTCTTTGTCCTGTTCACCAAATATTATATTCATTTCATCCTATGGATGGTGCTTCGTAACCAAGGATTAGGTTCTTAGAAGGAGAGGTGGGTTTTGAGTATATTCTTCCTCTAGTGTGGGGGTTTAATCAACAGTTAGGGTGGGATTCATGGTAGCATCCTCGTGAGATCTTAGTTTTTGGGTCACCTTTGACCATGCAAACTATACCATTTTTTTCGGGTTGGCTTGAACGCAGACTCCTCCATTCTACATCTTTTGGTATATCGTAATCAAGCTAATAGATCATGTAGTTAGGGTGGAGCCGAATGGTTCACAGAATCTTCTTTCTCATGATGATGTTGTATATGATCTCTCCCTTTTCAGTTGGGTTAAATTTGTACAGTCATTTGAGGGTTTTAATCTAGAAGTTGCACAAGCTTTCGCTAAGACTTTTGATGGTGCAAAAGCTAAAATACGTGACCTGCAGTTACTAGTAAATGAAGAATCCATAGTAGAGGCCACAGATCTATCGCAAGAAGGGGACCGTTGGTTCAAAAACTTGAATATAGAAGGTATCCCTTGGCATCTACTGATGGTATCCAGAAATCGTGCTATAACGTTAAAGTTACACCCATCCAATTGTTCAAAACTCGTTGGCATGGTTTGTTGTTGATAATTAAACAGTTCATCACCTATGAGGGACGCTATGGATTGGTGTTTTTATTTCATGTGCACCTATTGATGGTATTCCTGGGTTTTAAGTTAAACTTGCCATTTTATTTGCATAGAAGTCTCCAGAAGATGTCCAGGTTCTACCAAAGACAAAACCTCAACTCTGAATCCAGTCTTTTCCACCATGGTTTAATTCGGGTTCTTTTTAATGCCAGTTGCTAAAGATAGGAGATAGTTGGCATGGTTTTCTTGTCAGGAATGGTTTTGTTTTAGTCCAATTTGAACCTGTCCATAGTTTACCTCTGTGCGTTGATGAGCCTACCGGCCCTAGCATATCGTCCCACTCTCTACAAAGTTTTCGAGTTGAAATACAAGTCTCAAAAGACCCTATATTACCTTCCGATAACCTTATTGATTTTCATCGAATAGTCGATGTCACCTCCAATAATCACGGATTCATTCCAAAGAGTTCCTTGGAGGAAGTTCTAAGTCATCTAAGGGATAAGGCACTTGTCGTCCCTGATCCTGTATAGAACTCGATTAATGAAGATAAAATTAAAATCAAAAGACAGAGTAAGAAAAACACATAGAGGGTTAATGATTTAGATTTCAGAAATAAAAGGAATGGAAGACTTATGTCAAGGATGACCAGGAATCAACATCAGATCCGTGATAAACCTATTCCCACAATTGTCATTGAGGATACAATCTATGTTGAAGACGCCAGTTCTAATGCCACTAGAATGGATTCTCTCCAATATGATTTTGTTTCTAACTTTCCTTCATTTATAAAATAACAAGAGGGTTTTTAGGGATCAAGAATGACTTGAAAAGGGTTATGACACAAGATAAACCATTAAACTCAGATCATACTCGTCCACTATCGAATCTAGAACAAGTATACTGTGAGGATTGTTTCAATTGGATCCAGAGGTATTACCAGGATATCCCTTATTTGTAAGCTCATCTAAATCAAGTTATGGCTCATAAATTGGTATTGGAAAGAGAAAACGAGGATCTGAGAGCCAACATCCAACAAATTCCCCCGAGGGCTATCAAAAGGTTTAGGAAGTCAGGGGACATTGTTATAAAAAATTCTTCCAACTTCAATGCTATTATCAACTTAAAATTATCTCATGCCCCTTTTTCAAATGTTTAATGGGTAAACATTATTATTGGAATTAACGGTTGGTTTGTTTTGTTATAATTGAAATTGTTTTATTTTGTTTTATTAGACTAGCTACATAATCAGAGATTATGTATCTTGTCTTTAATTAGTTTATTAGATTGCTTTTTTTCTAAATTAAATTTCATTTTTTATTCTCAGGTGTGAAGGGGTTCAATTTGAAAAGGTTGATGAGACAAGTAAATCGTTGGAGATGCTCCAGATTTGCAAGTTTCTCTTTTAAAACAGTTTCAAGAATATTTTTATTATGTAACTATTTTGAATGGTTGTTACATCAGACCTATTTTTTTGGTTATTTTTTAGTAAAGACTTTATTAAAGATAGATATGTCTCTATCTTAGAATATATGAGAAATAAATCATGAACTTAGTTTAAATACTGGTGCTTGCCTAGAGATAAAGGGCAATTCTTTTGGGACTTGATGATGGACTTATCTTTTTGAGAAATATATGAAATGTAATTTTCTTTTTGGATTTAGTCCTAATGTAAATTGTATAATCTGATTATTGTCTTTCATATATTTTTTGGGCATGAAAACTTATGTTTTGAATTATATTTAGTCTGTTCAACACTTATGCATTCATGTTGTTTTTATTTCTTACGAAGTCCATTATTTATTAGTTATCATAATCTATGTGGCTAATGATATATCTATAGATTTTGATTTTACGTCGAATGTTAGATTTTGATAACATCATTTGCCGGAGATTGGAGTTAATTTCATCTCCAACTTTTGAATAATTTAAGGTTACATGAGAAAAGTACATCTGTCTTTCTGTTTATTATAGATTGCTTTCAAAAGACAAAATTCCTTGAGTTATTTCAGGAAATATCATTCTTTTCTTCTTGCCATAGATTTGTGATTGGAAACAGGTCAAGTGGAGCTTACATTACGCGGAAATAAGAAAATAGATAAGTGTTTTTTCTTTACAGCTGATCAACATCAAGTTAGTTAGTTTTCCTTTTATTTTATTTATTTACTTTACAAATGAATACCGATTAAATAATTCAAACTTAAATGCTTTGTTCATTACAATTATATCATTTTAAATCTTATTCGTTCATTTGTTTTTGTTTTCTACTTATAGTAATAGAACGGTTTCCTTAGTTTTACATCTTATTTAAACTTTGATTCGTTAGTTAAATTATCATTTTCACAAGGCTTTACTCAAACCTTGTATATGTACATACATACTGTATATAATACGACTATATGCTAGGTATATATATATAGTTAGATAGTTTTACCTCTCTTAATTACTTCAATATTTTCATTGGCTAACAGAGCCATAAAACTCATCAGGGTAGGTTATTCCAAATGGCTTCGGTTAACTAGAGAACCCCAGACCGGATCTTCCCTTCCATTTGACAATGTGTCATAAATTTATGTCAACAGACCCTCAATAGATTCTTTGGGTACCTAGACCAACGATGTTTATCCTTACACATACACGAGGCCCTCAGACTCCGAGCCCATACTCTTCACCCTCCTATAAGAAAAGACCCCATCTGACGGATCACCTCCTTCTTCCTGGTGCTACCCTCAAGAAGGGGAACTAAGAGATAGACTGAAACTAGCGTAGTCTTAGATTCCATATCAGTTCAGACCCATGGGACCTTCCCTTGTCTCACAATATTTCAACGACATTTACAAACTAAATCCGCTTCCAAGGGACGAGAGAGATCTTGAAGACCTCATCATTGCACTACCTCTATTATCTAGTAGTGCAACAGATGATCCAAACATCCCACGAGTCCCCCCTCAGGACATCCGGCTATACTCATTTTTCTTCATTCAACCTCAGATGGTAGGAGAGATGGACCCATTCCATGACAGATCTATTTCATTTCATTTCTTTCTTCTTACCCTTAGTCCTTGTCCTATGATGCACCCCATCATCCTAGAAGGTATAGGAGCTCGAGGACGAGGGTTTTTCATGCCTCGGGGTAGTTTTTTTAACCTTCTAATACTCCACCATATTGCACTTTACTTTCTTTGTATCGCCTTTTTACAGGAAACCTTCTGGTACTTCCGCATTGTATTGACATCATTGTACTCAAAAATCCCTTTGACATAGTTTTGTCCTCATTAGTTGGGGATTAATAAAATTATCTTATCTTGTATTATGTTATCTAGTTCAGAATCCCTTTCCTAAATAACCTTTGTTTTCTGTTTTTGATTTTATTTTTCTTTCCTGTACTTTTCCATAGGTCTAGATCTCTTATATATGATAGCTCTAAAGCATATCCCTTTTGTAAAATATACAATTTTCTATAGTCATTGTTGGTTGCAGTATAAGATTCATGCGACGATCATCGTTGGTTGTATTGTCTTTGTCCCACAACGGTCCCTGTAAATTAGGGAAATTACAAGATTGCCAAAATTCTTAGATCATACCTAGTCTATCTGGTCTCTGTTGATCTGCTCTATAATATTGTTTCCTTTGTTTGAGTCTGTTATTGTCACATAATTTTCCTTCATTTTATTATTGGAGTGTGTATGTGTGACTTGTTTGGGTTACTTGGATAAGTTTGCTTGTTGTCTAGTGATCCTATAAAGTTAGGAAATGAACCCAACATATCTAAACATATCTAGTAGTGTTTGGTGTTGATTTCATTGGTGTGTTCCTTTGTAGTTGTTGTTCATTACTAGATGTATCCTTTAAGGTGCGTTTTGGGTGAGATATTTGTAGAGAAATTGAACCAACATCAAGCTACCAATTTCCTATATCCCTCTGATTTCTATTTGTTGGTTTTCCATTTGCATTTTGATTATTGATTATCCTAAGAAACTCTTAGCATCATATTTGGAAAAAAAAAAAAAAATCTCTTTTCTTGTGTGATTTTGAAGCATTAGAATCATAGTGCATTGTTAGAATGTTTGGTTTCTATTCTTGAAATAATTTTTAGATCTGAATTGTTTGCATGGTTGCTTGGTGTGTGAAGTTTACAAAGAAAATAAAAAAGTATATTCCCTCCCATAGCTAGAGTTCATCAAAGTGAACACATTTCATTAGCATATCTGCATTGCTTGGTTGGGTTAAGAGTCATAACATCACTAAAAGTTTCATATGTTTCCCTTTAACATAAGCATTGGATCATTTCATGCTTGTGCACATCCTTCCTCATGTTGGGGGTTTTAGACCCAGGGTTCATCTAGATGACCAACAACAACCCCAAATCACTAACATATCAATCATTGACCAAGGCCAAGGAAGGTATCATCCGAGATGCAAAGAGGATCACAAAGACCATAAGGTCTTGTGAGAGGGATGAAGGCTTAAACCCATGAAAAGTCAATGCAATTAGCATCCATGTAACTCATGTCTAATAGGATATTTAGGACTAAGAATTGCAACAATGCACATGCATATTCAACTCATACATAACAAACATAGAATGAATAAAATTGTCATATATTTATTACTAGAAGCATTCAATCACATCAGAGAGATACATTGCATAAGACAAATACATATGACAACCATAGAACTTCATCTCTTTCCTATATTAAAACCTAGAATTACAACATGTTGCATAATGCATCTTACTCAAAACTTAGACATATAATAGACACAAAACTATATTGAAAGCATTACAACACTACAACAAGATCAAAGTGAGCTCGATACTGATATCTTAGCCAAATACAAAACTCTTTGACACAACTAACCAACTCTATTTTTGATGTTAGAGCTTCCTTTTATGGCTTTCTCTGCTGGGGAGTGTTGTATTTTTCCACTCTGCTCCAATCGTTTGTCTGATAAAACTACCTCGCACGCTTCTTGTGCCTTCCAATGCTCCACATAAACTTTCTACATCAATGAAAATCTTAACTTCCTAGCCAACTCATTCTCTGTCCATCCCACGTCTTGGTATGTTGCTGACAATAATTATTCAGAGATATTTCCCAATGATTCCTTTCTTGATTACGATGGGTATCTTCTTTTTTGCGATGTAGCTGCCAAAACTCTAACCAACACGCACTTGGTGGTCTTTAAGCATGGTGCGCAACTGGAAAAACTTGGTTTGGTGCACGATCTATGCCATTCTTCACACATTTCCTTAAAGTGCGCAAAATTATGGAATGAGTGCACACAACTTTGTTTGTGCACGCATGCAAAATTGAACCCAAAGCTTTGGGTGCCAACATGCCCCCACCACTATTATCTAGCTCATCCTCGAGTCAATTTCTAGATACTCTAAAGGAGGTTAGGTAAAGGAATATCATATCATTATCCTTCAACACAATATGTGAGGGCGGTGAGTTTCTCGAGAGGGAACCTTTGCTGGTGCCTGTGGAGGTGAATGAGGGATATCTTTAAAGTCCCCCCAAAAGAAAAAACTAATGAAGAGGAGTGAGATTTCCTCAAGGGAGAGCATCATTATTTGTTGGTCATGTTGATTTGCGGTAACTAGACTAATCCAGATGTTGTGTCCACTCAAATTCAGGAGAGTTGTGGAGCGAAGAGGATATGTGGGAGTATGGGTAGTATCAATGAGATGAAAGAGGTGAATTTGGCCTTGTCTCATGTCTTCGGGAGGAGGAACGAAGAAGGTGGATGAGAAGAGGGTTCTCGTCAAACCAATGATTAGGGTCTCATCCCATCAACTAAAGGGGTGAATCATGGCGATAACTAAAGCAACTATAACACACCCAACCCCTAAATAGCTATTATAGGGGTGGGTCATCAATTTTTCACTTTCCATGGTCCATATTTGGTCCCTTTCTTAAGAAAAACCCTCTTAAATATCTCCCACAAAGATTAAGTATCTTACTGTCTTCTTGAACCATCTAGCGGGGTCTTCCTCATGACCTTGGGCTGAAAATCAAGAGCTAAGAACCTGTGTTAGCAAGTTTTTGGCACATCAAAAGTTTCTGGACTTCGAGAGTTCCTAAAAGTGTTGTCTAAATCTTAGATCATCGAACAATGGAGGGGATCAATGGCCCACACCCTCTGCCAAGATCTATAGTTAAAAGAGATTCGACATTCGATGTTGAACATTCCTAAATCCTAATCCCCAAAGTCTCATACTCTAGCCACGTTCCCCTAGCCCTTCGACATTTGGCGTTCAACCATTCTTGTTGGATTTTTATTTTTACCACACTATGCAAAACTCCCAAAATCCTGATATCTCGCCATGTGGCCTTGGCCCATTGACGATCGACGTTCAGTGATTTTCATTGGTCGTTCCTAAATTAGACAACACCCCTCATCTTCCAAACTCTCGAAGCTATTCAAACTCTTGGAGTCTCGAACATGTCACCAACCATGTAGGCTAGGCGGCGACGAACTAGAAATTGACACGTGGTGAGGGTCAAGGGGTGACACATGTCCTCAATAGGGGGTGACATGTGTCGTTCTCTAATAGATAGAATGGGTATGTGAATCGTCAAGTTGGATGACACATGGCATGTGTAAAGCAGGTCCACATCACCCAGGATGACGTCAGCGAGCCACATCATCATAGATTGATAACTGCTCGATCGTTCGATCTAATAATCCATAAGATTCCACATAAATCCATAGATATATGGTTCTCATCACAAGTGTTTCCGAGCTTTGACGCTTGAAAAATCCTCTTGACACAAATCCCCCGAAGAGATAAGTCTTTGGACTATGTGATATTTCACCACGTGTCCTTTTCGACCAATGGTCGAGATCCACTTCGACATTTGTGACTTCGGCGAGTTAATAATTCATAAAATCTTGGTCAGTTTCCTCTACGGGATCAATTTCCATGTACCCCCTCATCCAACGGTTCTAGTTCAATGATCAAAACTTGATGGGGAATGGGTAGGGGCCACTTGTTGCTCCACGACATGTTACTGGTTAGTTGGGTAGTCAAATTTGGGTCCCTTAGATCAATGGCTCGGAAGGATCCCAAAGGATTCGAGGATTGATGGTCCACGTTACTTCGACAATTCGACATTCAGGAGTTTGATGAGTGTGTCTCTTGGCTTTCCCTCCGGACCACACAAGATCCGTCGCCACGTGTACCTAGCATCTACGACCAAGATTTACTTTGGCTCATAGAGCTTCGGGGGAAACTTGCGCATCTATTAATTAGCCAAATACTTGAAATCCTAGATAACTGTGGATCTATGGATACATGTCCCACCAGCTTCAATGGTCAAAATTAACTCTAGGACTTTGGCATTTGGGATTTTCGGCGCCAGACCTTTCCAAATCTCTCGAAGTAAGACTTCGCCAAAGCGCTTAACACTTCCCTTCCTATGTCAAATCCTACCACTGAGAGTGATCCATACTGGATCCCCAGATCGAAGACCCTCGTCGATTCGTAACTTTGGCCTTCAGATACTTTTGAGGATTGTGGAGTCATAAGTCCCAAAGTCCCGAAGCCAAAATGGTTAGCTCCTTTCGGGCTGACGCAGGGTTCCTAGGCTCTGGTCACATGGATACTTTGGAAATTCTAAGGGCTAAGTGATAATCCCTTAGAAGAAAAGATTTTAAGTTCATGGGTACAAGACCTCGGTCATATGGGTGAATATTCTAAAGGAAAAATGCTTTTCTCCCACCGGATCTTGAACTTTGACATTCCCGCTAAGGTAAACTTCAAGGGGTGGTAGGACTTAGACATTTCAGTCAATCCTAGCTCAAACATCCTGCGGATTCCCATTCCATAACTATCTAGAAAAAAAACTGAGAAAAATTGAAAGACCATATAATAGTGTACATAAATCACATAGATTTTCTAATAATTGTTCAAATACTGAAATACTGAATCATAAAAACAAACATTTCATCCTCACATTCAATATAATACACAGAGTATGAAAATACTTATAAGAACTGGAAAATGTGAAGCAATTGTTGAAAGAGGTTATTATTTCCTCCCAACCATAGGCACAACCACTCCTATTGGATTTACCACTGGCCACCCTCGATCTAGACTATGATGCTCTTAGAGAGATTCTTTCTCTTTGCTCCACAACGGTCAGGGATGCAGGTTACTCTCCTTCTCCCACAGGAAATGGGTATATGGTTTTCTCTACTCCAAGCAAGGAGGTTTGCATGAGTACTTCATGATTCACTCACCATACCCATTTATCATATTGTAGCCAAACCCCATCCATGGCTTCTTCCAACCAGATAGAGCTTGCTTCTCAACTTCAGAATCAAAGTATATCTTCTTCTCTTCTCGGGAGAGTGTTTTTCTCTCGTCTGATATCTCACAGATCTGTCTCTATCACCTGAATTACCTCATTTCTTTATTTCCTCAACAAGGTCACCTGGTTTCGAATCCCCACTCGTGGTCAGACCTGGAATCCTTACAGATGGGTACCCTTCCCCATCTCCTCATTAACTCTTGAGGATGGCCTTCCAACTACCATCCTAACTGGTAATTCATTTCTAGGTTAGATGACTATTAAACAATTAAACCCAGTAGGTACTAGTCTGGTGAGGGTCATGTCAACATACTTGGTTTCCCTTCACCATCTCTGATCCAGATTTAGATCCAGGAGCTTGATGGGGCTCAGAAAGGCCTAAAAATCAATGTTCTCAGAATCGATTCAAAACATACGTGTGCGTATACCTCATCAATACAAACTCAACACAACTTGAATGGGATCAAACAGATGTTGTATGCTCAAGTTATGATGATCTGATTGTTTTTCCAAACAAGCAAAAAAAACACTGACTGTATAGACCGTACAATGCCACATGGCAGAGGATTGTTCAGGCCGTACGTCCGTACAACTGATGTGGAAGAACAATTGGAATATTTCATACAGCTTACATGGAACAACCAGGAGGTGACACGTGTCACCACTGGAAGGGTGACACGTGGCACGCTCATATAGGTGCCACGTGTCCCTATCGTACGGTGACACATGGCAGAGTATGATGTTGACAGGGCAGACAGGTGGTAGGTACGAAGCTGGCAAGTGGAACATATAGTCAATGACATGTGGCACAAATGACGTGTCAAGGTACATTCGACGACACATGGAATGGATGATGTGACAGTGTACGGTTGTTGAGGGGTAGCAGACACAGTCCAACCGCGAGCTGACAAGTGGCAGTTTATGTGGGTGAATAGTGGGGTGTCATGTGGCCTAGACATGGGGTTCCATGTGGCACCCATTGTTTGGCTCATCGTTTGCATGCAAAATATTGTTGAACGTTATAGGTTTCGAACCCCAAACCTATTCTATGGGCTAACTCTTTGGGGAGCTCGGGCTAGCTAGGATGTCGTGCTTGGTACTTGTTAAAACATACATTCAAACGTTTATTTAAGTTTGAATTTGTGCGTGGTCCGAGTAGAGACATGGCTGGGGCTAGCCCCAGCCCTCGGTGTAATCATATCATAGGACCCTACCATAAGACCACTCCACTAAATTCTTGGCGCATGGGAATTTTTAAACGTGGCATGGAACTAGCCCTGGGTTCCGGTTTCTATGCCATATGACCCGGTTGCATGGCGTATTCTTTCAAAATCGATGATTTATTGTTAAGTGTGGGAGTTCTTTCCATGGATTAGGTGCTAACCACATGGATTTGGAGGCCCATGCGACCCGGATGCTAGAACCATGGTTTGGGCGCCTATTTAGGGCGTGGTCGTATCACCAAGCGCCATATGACCAGTTTGATTTGGGCTAAGGGGGCCAGCGCACAACCCTTTGGGTTGGTGCTTGGCCACATTACTTGCATATGAACTTATTTAGGGGGAACATGCCCATTTTGGGGGGCTTAGCCCATTTATGCAAAGTGGGTATTTTAACTATGGAATAGTAATTTTAGTTGATTTCTTCAGCTGTTATTGAAGATTTTTTCCCAATATTGGGGGATATTAGGCCTTTTTTGAGGCCAAATCTTGGGAGGGAGTTGGGGAGATGGTTACCAACTTCAGGACTATCTAAACCAGGCCTTCTTGGGTCCATAGGGAGATCAGTGGAGGTTCAGAACAAGTTTATGATGCCGGATTGTTGAGCCAAAGACCATTGTTATGGAGGGAAGCTATTGAGGAGCGCACCTTTGCGGGCCATTTCTGGGAGCCTCGTTCATCCGATTTGGGTGCCGTCAGTTTTGGTGGGTTCATGAGATCTGGTATAACATGAAAAAATCATTGTTTTAACATTTTGGCACTATAATGATGTACTTTTAAAGCTTCAAACATAAATAAGCAAAGCCCATTGAGACAAGGCCCGAAGACGTAGGCGAAGATTGTCGAACTCCCTTATCACATTTGTGTTATGGTTTGCTGATTTTTATTGCTCCATTTCAGTTCTGTACATTTTTATGTGGTTGTGATAAATTCTCATATCTTCTTCCTCTTTCTTAAAGCTTCCTACTTGGTTAATCAATACATGCATAATAACTCAACCATAGTCATTTAAAATATCTTTTCGGATCAAGTGGTATCAGAGCTAGTTGACATTTGGAATTTGAGTTTTACATGTTAGCGTGGGAAGAGATCATCTCAAGGGAGAAAATGGCATCTACAAGAGGAATTTATCAAGATGATAAGGAGTTCATAAATTCGGTGCTTTCCATGGTCGAGATGGTGAAAGTGTTGTATGAAGACTACAACACTACTTGGAATGAAAGAGCACGGTTCAAGTGAAAGATTCAAAGAACAACAAAGGAAAATATGGATTGAAGGAAGTGCCTTCTACATATGTTTCAGAAAACACATCTGAGGTATGCAGTGAAGGTTACTCATCAATTTCTCCTTGTTCCCATCAAGATGGTTTTGGAGCATTTGAAAAACATACAAAAGGTGTAGGTTTGAAATTGCTAACCAAGATGGGATATGAAGGAAAGGGGATTGGAACCAAAGGCCAAGGCATTGTTAATCCCATTGAGGTTGTGGAAAGGCCACGATATTTGGGATTGGGATATGGCGAAGTGGAGCTTGGAGTATCCTCCAAGATTGGTTCCAAAACTTCAGAAGCAAGCAATGCTTCAAATGCGCAGTTTAAGACATTGCAGGAACACTTCAAAAAGGTAATGGCGCATCACTTCAGGATTGTGGTAGTGAATGCAAGTCATCTCAAAAGAAAATTGAATATCAGAATGGAATGTATAATGGTCATGTTTTTATCAATTCTCCTTGTGATTATAATAGGCATAATCAAGTAATCTGGAACTTGTGGAATAATTATCCATGTACTTATTATCATTCACCTAAGCATTGTGTTGCCAAGTGTTGGAACAGAAAAACTTTGTACATGAAACCTATGTCAACTAGGAAGGAAACGCGACATAAAGACTCAACTCCATAATGGAAGAAATAGAAGGGTAAACAGGTTTGGATGGCAAAAACTTAGTGCACCTATTGCAACAGGAGTGGACATCAAAAGGCTAGTTGTTGGAAACTTAATCCGGAGCTTCGTCCCAAGATGGAAAAAATGATTGCGCAAGTACTAAAAAAGGAAAAAGGATTACCAACGAATCCATAGGAACATCGTGAAGGAAAGAAACCAACCACTTGGTTTTTCCAGAAGTGGATGTCACAATTTCATTGTATTTTGCTTCCATTAATGTAACCACACATATTGAAATGATGACCTGTTATAACATCAATTTTGTACAACATTGTGTTTTGTTTTCATCCTTATGAGTATGTAATAAGTCAAATTCCATTCTTGTAACCTTTTGGGGACAAAAATTTCCTTTAGTGGGGAGGTGTGATCCAGATTCCGATCCAGGAGCTTGATGCGGCTCAGAAAGGCCTAAAAATAAATGTTCTTAGAATGGATTCAAAACATACATGTCCATAGGTATTGTTGATACAAACCCAACGCAACTTGAATGGGCTAAAACGAACTTCGTATGCTCAAGTTATGGTGATATGATCATTTTGTAAAACATGTAAAAACAATGCTGATTGTACAGTTCGTATAGCTCCACGTGGAAGCTGATTGTACATGCCGTAATTCCGTACAACTGATATAGCAAAACAGTTGGAAGATTCCATACATCTGATGTGGACCAACCAATATGTGACACATGTCACCACTATAAGGGTGACACGTGGCACACTCGTACAGGTGCCATGTGGCCCTACCAAATGATGATACG
>JASDQU010102987.1:165297-191373 GCA_032191745.1 Picea mariana
TCTTCAAGTCATTAATAGGTTAGATTGTTCCTTTTATTTTCTTGTTCATTTTAGAAACTCTTATATGTGGTTTGGTTTTCGCTGTCTACATATTCTGTTTCCATAGTATTTTGATATTTAATCTTATAGATGCATAGAGATAAAAAAAAAACCAAAAAGAAATAGTTTATTTTTCTTTCTTTATCTACTTTCATCAAAAGATCCATTTTTACATTGATTTTTGTGAGTTCAGATTAAAACTCATAAATTGTATAACATGCATATAAATTAGACAAACAGTTCCGTGTGTAAATATTATTTAAAATAAGTTGTATATTTATATGTGCATATATATATCAGTGATTAGTAATTAGTGAGTTATTTTGTTTATTTTATTTATTTATTTGTTTCTTTTAGGACTTTAGATTGGACAACGGAGCCATTAAACCCATCAGAGTGAGTTAATCCAAACGACTTGGATTAATTAGACAACCTCGAACCAGACTCTCTCTTTCAGTTGACGAGCGGTCATTTTCGCCCGTCAACAAATGGCACTAGAAGGAGGGCTTGAACACTATTGATGGCACGTGGAGGTCGCAAGACTCCTCCCCCACACACCCACTCACCTATAGTAACAAGAAGTCGTTCTTATGACAATATTACCTCTCAAACAACAACCACATCAAACGAAAATCCACAGATTACCATTGAACGAGTAACACCAAAACCCCCAGGGGTCGACGTACAAGAAATTGTTCGTCAATCACTTCTAAGGACACACGGTGCTTTGGCCTGTATCAAACAACCAAGTCGACCATTGAATCAACCACTATACTTCTCTGATATTAGGGAGCAACTTGAAGGCACTGGTCTTACCCTAAACCCTACGGATCCAGATCACATCCTTGTTGATACTGAGAGGGGGGTGAATCAATACCAAGTATAATTTAAAACCTTTTTCAACTTATACTTAAACCATTCAACTATATCCAATGAGAAATGAACAATAGTATAAAAGTTACACCAATACACCACAATACACCATGCACAATATATGAGAAATAATCAATAATTAATGTTCAAGGGAAGTAATGACTTCCAAAGGTAGCTAAAGCTTCCAAATGTAAAGGGAGGGATAAACCTCCAAGAGGAAGATAAAATCCTCCAATATCAAAGGATATTTGAACTCTCCATCCTTTCCCCTTCCTTCCACCCATGAATATATGAGAGATAATAAAACTTTACATTAAATCATCACCATCAACCAATCATCACATAGAACCTGATAATGCTTCCTGAGACTTCTTCAATTTCTGCAATTCTTCAATTCTTGGAGTAATCTGATCCTGTAGATAATATTACTCAATGTATTCTCTGAAGCTCCTTCAATTTTCACTCCTTGAATCCTCCCCAAAAAGAGGTTATAGAAAGAATGGTAGACTTTATTCAATTCTGGTCTGTTCAAAAGACCCAACTTGTACAAAATGCCCTGCGCTCAATATTTAACATCCGATTCTAAAAATCATACACAAGAAACTATAGTATGTACTCTTTCCAATGGAAGTGGTCCCACTTTATTTTTATTCTATATGAAGAAGTTATGATTGTTTTACCTANACTTTATTCAATTCTGGTCTGTTCAAAAGACCCAACTTGTACAAAATGCCCTGTGCTCAATATTTAACATCCGATTCTAAAAATCATACACAAGAAACTATAGTATGTACTCTTTCCAATGGAAGTGGTCCCACTTTATTTTTATTCTATATGAAGAAGTTATGATTGTTTTACCTAGAACACCTGTTTATTGACTAGCTTCAAGACTGGTCACAAACCCTATCTTCCACAGAGTGTATCTCCATAATTATAGAGAATCAAGAGCTTAAATTCTTACCAAAGGTACCTTGCTATGTCTTCTCAATACCGTATCTATTTCACCATCTGAATCGTTCTAGAAAAAAAGTTATAGAAAAAATGGTAAGATGACCTGAAAATAACATACCTTAGAACACATCACCAAAAGACTTCATCCTCCCTTGAAATCTGGCCTTCTTTTACTTCTTATTCCCTCTAAAATTTGACTTGTATCAAATGAATGTATAATGATGTTTATTTATACCATTTATGTCACTTCCTTTTAACATTAGGGCCGACCTGACACTTTCTTATTTTGTAATAATTTTCTGTAATTATCTTCAGGGCCTACATGTACAATTCACTTTGTCATCTTCAAAAATTCATTTCTCCTCAACCATGAGGATCCACGTGACGTGACACATACCACCAGAAACAACATGATGTATACTATCCATCCATGGGTGTTGTATCTGCATGTGCATTTTCCTTCATTTCCAAATACCTTCATCAATCTTGCGGTTCAAAACCCATGACTAGGGTTGACATCAATGACAAAAACCAATCTTCCAACAATCCTCACTCCTACAGTCGGAGGATCTGGTATCCCACCATCACCACCCCCTTCATCTCCTTCTTCTTTTGGAGAAGAGTCATTTGACGAAGGCAGTTCTTCATCTCATCCTTCGACACCACCCACACCTATGGAAAATCTGGACAATCCTGCCAGACCTTGGCTCGATCAATATGCAGTGGCCATATCTAGACCCCATCATCCTTTGCCTAAACATCTAGAGAAATGGCTTCCTAAATTCGATCCATATTCCAAGTAGATCACTGAGGATCATATTAAAAAATTCATGCTAGCCATTAGACTCCGAAGTGTAGAACACAAAGACGTAGTATGTAGACTTTTTCCATACACATTTGAAGGCAATGCCTCTACCTGATATTTTTCCCAATAACCCCACACCATTGTATCTTGGGATAGATTCGAATCTTGTTTCCTTGAGAAATTCAGAGACGACAAATCTCTCGAAGTCTTAGTCATGGAACTCTCTAGTTTAAAGATGAACCCCAAGGAAAAAATAAAAGACTTTAATCAAAGGTTTCTAACATTAAAGAATCGAATCCCCACCGATTCAATGCCTACTAAAAATCTTATCGTCGCACACTACACGAAATCCCTACACCAAAACATAGCCATCTGGGTAAAAAGGTCTAAGAAAGCAACATTATTGGAAGCCTTCAAGGAGGCGAGCCAAATTGAGAAAGGTATTCTTAGCCTAAAGGACAATATCTGTAACGAGGCAGAGATTACCTCATCTTCCAAGAAGAAAATAGAAATTCTTCCTAGACCTCCCCAAACCAAAACTCAATCAGACGGTTCAGATCTTGAAACTTTACACAAGGTCGTTCAGAAGTTGTCAAATCAAGTTATATATTTAAGGAGATTAGCTGAAGAAGCTTCTTCAAGCAAATGGTCTTACAAACCCTGTTTTAGAAATCCCTTTCCCACAAATTGACCTAATTCAAATTCTGAAGGCCTAAATCTTGAAAGCCTACAGTATACTATCCAGACAATTTTGGAAGCACATGATAACTTAATTCCTCCCGAGATTTCTAAAGACGTGGCTGAACAAGAAATAGTGGAAGAGGACAAACCCACTCCCAACATCTTTGGAAAATTTTCGGATAGTATCTTTCAAGCCAATTTTGAAATGGTGCATCCTTACAATACCAGAAGCAAAACAATGACTAAATCCTCTTCTGAAATTGGAACTAATGCACCTAAAAAACAGTCTAAACTAATTGAAACTAAACAAAATTCAGCAACTCCAAGTTTAGAATATGATTTGATTGAGGATATCAAAAAACTTAGAGCTAATATTTCTGTTGATGAATTATTGAAATTTCCTTTTCTTCTGCAAAAGATGCTTCAAAATATTGCAGAAAACAACAAAAACAATAATCTGAATAGCAACAAATTTGCATAAAACAACCCTAAAACACCTCAAAAGGTCTTCGTTAAAATGACACTAGAATCCTATGATAAAAGAGACCTTGCTGTAAAAAGCGTAACAAATGTAGATAAAATAATTTCAGGGGCTGCGACTAAAAACCAACAAACTTCTGTTGTTAATACTCACAGGAATGCCCCACCCTTTTTGTTGACTTTTGAAATTTTCAATAGGAATGTACATAATTGTATGGTAGATTCTGGTGCATCGTCAAACGTAATGCCTTAGTTTGTTTGCCAAAAAATCAATGCTGAAGTTCAACCTTCCAGTCTGAAAATTATTCAGCTTGATCGGAACAGTGTTAAAGTAATAGGTGAATTAAAAAGTGTACTTATCAGATTATCATCTAATCCTAAAGTCCACCAGATTATTGATATTATTGTCGTTGATATCCCTGAAGTATATAGCTTATTTTTAAGTAGAGATTGGTCCGATTAGCTACATGGTTACTTTGCGACAGATTGGTCTCACTTGTGGCTGCCAGAGAATGGAAAGCCTAACAGAATCAAGATCAATCGTGAGTGTTATCTCAAGCTTACGATAACTAATTTAAATGATCCTAATGAACCATTCACCACTTCTGCCAATTCACCTGAAATGTAGGGAATGAACACTTTTTTTGGCAATTTCATGGCTGAAACTTCTACCATTACTGACCCGAAACAACAGTTCGAACTCATGACATGCACACAGTCAACAACCCTCTCTAAGGTGTCATATACAGCTGATGAAAATCATATCTGGTCTCTTTACTTCGATGGATCTAAATCTAAGGAAGGAGCTGGCCCATGATGTGTGCTCATTGATCCAGTAGGTAACAAAACTTTGATCAACTGCTGGTTAGAATTTGAATGCACAAACAATACGGTCGAATACAAGGCACTCCTGTAAGGTCTCATAAAGGCACTAGATTTGAGAGTTCGGAATTTAATAGTCTTTGGTGATTCAGAAATTGTGGTCAGACAGGTAAGAAATTCCATTCATTGCCTATCTCCACACCTGAAAAGCTATCAAACTGAGGTATGGAATCTAATGAACAAATTTTCTGCGTTTAACATTAATTCTATCCCAAGATTGAATAATTATGAGGCTGATTTGTTGGCTAATATCGCTTCTAAACTTTTTCCTGCAGAAGGCCTTTCTCCAAACACGTTTTCGGTCAAGTTGTTGTTCAGACCATCCATCCCAGACAACATCACTAATTAGAGAGTTTTCGATGACGATCAACAAATCATTAGTTTTCTGCACATGGAAGATACTTTCCAAGGTGCAGTTATCGATGAAGGTACCCATGACGAAGACCTCCACAATTTTACGGTAATATCAGACCCAAGATCTCTAGAATCAACATCAGATTTGGTAAATTCTATCACAAAATCTGTGGTAAGATTAGAAAAGTTTTATGATTTACATGATAAATTCAGAAAATCAGTGAATTGTAAAACAAATAATTCTTCCTTGACCCATGAAAAGGTGAATCTAGGAACTAAAGATAACCCACAATGCATCAATGTGGGAATGGGATGTTCTGAGCAAGAAAAGTCAGCATTTATTAAGTTGTTTAAGGAATTTAAGTATGTCTTTGCTTGGACATATGATGATCTAAAAACCTTTGATCCTAACATCATACAACACATTAGTCCCATGAAACCCCAGACTCAACCTTTTTAACAGAAGTTAAGAAAGATGCACCCAAAACTTAAACCAACGGTCAAGAAAGAACTAAACAAACTTTTGAATGCTAAGATAATCTTCCCAGTAAGACATACATAGTGGGTCTCTAATCTTGTCCCTATAAGGAAGAAAAGTGGTGAAATCCAACTATGTGTCGATTTTCGAAATTTAAACCGAGCATCTAATAAAGACAACTACCTTGTTCATCCCATGGAACAGATTCTCCAACAAGTATCCATTTCTGAAAGATTATCTCTGCTGGATGGTTTTTCAAGATATAACCAAGTCCTCAAGTCTCCCCCAGACCAGTTGAAAACCACTTTCCGTACCCCATGGGGTACCTATGCTTATAGAAAGATTCCCTTCGGTCTTATAAATGATGGTGCCACTTTTCAGAGAGCGATGGATATCATTTTCCGCGGTCTTATCAATCAATATGTAGTAGTCTATCTAGATGATGTCACTGTCTTCTCAAAGAATAAAGGAGATCATTTAGCTCATCTAAGATTTGTTCTACAACGATGTTGTAAGTACGACATCTCTTTAAATCCCAAAAAATCTGTCTTTGCAGTGGAACAAGGCAAGCTGCTTGGATTCATTGTATCCAATGAAGGGATGGTCATTGACCCTGAAAGGACTCAATTCATTTAAAAAATCCCCCCCCACTCTTCCAAAAAGTCTATGCAATCTTTTTTAGGTCAGATAAATTTTGTTAGAAGGTTTGTCCTGAGATTTTCAGAAATGGTCAGGCCATTACAGAACTTAATAAAAAAGGATGTGTAGTACCATTGGGGACCTCTAGAAAGTCAATCTTTTGAATCAATAAAAAGGCCATAGTAGAGGCTCCATCCCTAATGAGCCCCGACTTTTTGTGAGATTTCACTCTCTACACGTTTGCCTCTGATCGGTCTTATGTCGTTGTGCTAACCCAAAACAATGTTGAAAACAATGAAGTTCCTATTTCCTTTATGAGCTTGGCCTTTAAGGGAGTAGAGCTTAATTACCCAATAGTAGATCAACAGGCTTATGATGTTTTTAAAGCAGTAAAACACTTTCGATCTTATCTACTGAAATCTAGGATGAAATTCATTGTCCCTTACCCTGCTGTCAGAAATTTGTTAGTACAGAAAGAACTGGGTGAAAAAAGGGCAAATTGGGTCATATCCTTACAAGAATATGACCTCGAAATCACTCCAGTACAAATTTTTAGAGGCTAAGGTTTATGTAAATTAGTTGTTGATTAAGCTATAGAACAACAGAATAAAACTGATATGTTAATTCAAGATCAACATAATCAAAATCAAATCTGTTGTGTACAAAATCTTACTAGTCCTTGGTATGATGACATCAAGTTTTATCTAATACACAGATCAACTCCCTGTCACCTTGATCCAAAAAAGAGGAGAGCGTTGAGATTAAAATATGCTTCTTTTCATCTGGTGAATGGTATATTGTTTTGCCAAAATTTTGATGGAATACTTATGCGTTGTCTGGAAAAAGATGAAGTAGATAAAGTCTTATTAGAATTACATGCAGGGGAAGCTAGTGGGAATTTCAATGGAGACACCACTGCCCACAAAGTATTAAGGGCAGGGTATTACTAGCCTACTCTTTTTAAATATGCCCATGCGTTATGCCGCAAGTGTGTAATCTGTCAAAAAGGCTTCTGGATGAGTACAGAAGTCAACATTCTCGCTGCAACCTGTCTCGGTAGATTTCCCTTTTCAACAATGGGGCCTTGACATTATAGGCCCAATTAACCCCACCTCCTCGCAGCAACATAAATACATCATAACAACGACATACTATTTCACCAGATGGTTCGAGGCTGCACCATTAAAAGTGGTAAACACCAGTCAGGTAATATCTTTCCTGAATTCAAACATTATCACTCGTTTCGGTATTCCTGAATGCCTAGTGTTTGATAATGATTCTTATTTTTTGTCTCTCGAAATGAGTGCTTTTGCTTTAGAAAAAGAAATAAAACTAAAGTATTATGCCAACTATTACCCTCAAGGAAATGGTTTGGCGGAATCGACCAATAAAAACCTGATCAAGATCATCAAGACGATGGTCTTCGAAAATCACAAAAAATGGCATAATGCACTATTCAATGCAATCTGGGCTGATAGGGTAACTCCAAAAATTTTTGTTGGTAATTCCCCATTTTTTCTTGTTAAAGGTAGGGAAGCAATTCTTCCACCGCATGTTCTTCTTCCATCTCTGTAGTTATCACATAAGGTTCAAGAAGAAGACTATCCTCCTTTGGAAAGTTGGATTAATGATTTGCTAAAGTTAGAGGAAGTAAGGGCTCAAGAAAAACAAAAACTGGATCAACATCAACTTATTGTCAAAAGTTGGTTCGATTCCAATACTGGCTCAGACATAAATTTTGAGGTAGGTGATCTGTCCTTAAGTGGGACAAACCTCATGAGGGGAAAGACGAACATACTAAGTTCCAAAACTTGTGGTTGGGACCATTCTTAATTGCTGAAAAACTAGGTCCCAGTTCTTTCCGTTTGCAGAATTTAGAGGGAAAACCAGACACCTTCCTGGTGAATGGCCAAGCTCTCAAAAGGTATTTTACCTGACAACTCTCCAATACACTTTTTTTTACATATTTTTCTGTTTTGATTTCTTTKCTTTCCGTTTTTCTTTGCTGGATTGTTTTTATTTTCATTTTTGTTTATTGGCCTTTTTGATTCAAACATGCCTGTATTACAGTCTAACTCAGAAAAAGAGAACATAATGTTTCATCTTGAAATAACTGTCAAAGGCTATCAGAGCATCAATTGCTATCTTTCTTTGAAAATGTAGGCTAGTTAAAGATGATATTTTGTTTGAGAGTCGATTTCTCGGTTTCAATTTGCACTTGAAAGTATTCACGATTATCTTTAAAAAATCTCTTTACACTGTTCCTGCTCTTTAAGAAAGCAACTCAACGATGTCTCCCTGTCCTCGAAAATTAGTTTTATTAATGAACTATTTTCAGATCTTGATGAAGGTTAGCTAGAAAAATTTAAAGACCTAGGAAATATTAAGTTGTGTTAAAAAACTGGAATTTTCAGCGTCACCCCGCTTTGTTGAATATCTTTAAAACTATATTAGAATGTGAATAATTTCTCAGAGAGGTGTGGGAAGTGTCTGTAAACCTGCCGGGACACTGAACAAGTCTATTGGTAGTGGGTAAATGCATGCATGATGCCAAGACAACTTCGTCGGGGTACTGAACAGGCCCGTTGGAAGCGAAGCAATGTCAGGTAAAAGGAAATTCTCAGGTATAAATCTTGTTTTTGGCCATAAGCGTCCTTCATTCTGATTTGAAATTTCTTGGACAGGATACAGATGTCAGAGTGGGTTAATTAACATCCTTGTCGAGGCTATGGATGCCTACTGGCAGCAGTGACCCTGTCAACAGTATTGGAGACATTTACTTAAACGTTGTGGCTTTCTTTTGTGAAGTTTTTCACCAGATTTCGTTCTGTTTAACGAAAGATATCTTAAATTGGACTGAGTCATGATTATTAAAGATGTTCAAATAACCTTTCAGTTGTTCTTTGATTTGAAATCTTTCATATTTCTCTAACCTGAACTTGTCTGTATTACAGAGATAACTGCTTCTCCTAGCATGTCACCATTGTTGGCAGCCCAACATATTTTTAACTGTTTATATCAATTAAATGATCTATGTAGCTGCCTAACTGGGGTTATACATTTTTCCGTTCTTCATAAGAAATTTTCAAAATGACAATTGTAAGTTTTCGGTTTTCCCTATTGTTTTTTTCATGCTTCGTTCATGACTGAAAGCATGAAAATGAAGCATTAAAACTTACGACTGTGTTACCATTCTATTTGAAAAATTTATGAAAGGCAAAATGTCTCTACAGTTTATTAATGAAGCCTTGTTCCTTGCTATGAAGACTATTCTCTTTGTTTTGATTTCTTGAATGTCAAGCATGCTTATAGATTGTTAAATATATCAACAAAGGACCTTTTGATTTGAGCATTGATATGGTTTTTGTGTGGTTCTTGGTCATATGTTTCATCATCACTAGGCTTTGATTCACAAGGTTCACTCTCCCAAACTTTATGATCAAACCCACTATGTTGCACACTTATTTTTATTTCAATTCTCTGGTCGTGGCTTGTACTTTATGAGAGGTGGAAATACGATTATAGTCAGCCCATCATTTCGAAGCTTGGTCTCGGGCTTTGCAACACCCCTCGCATACATTTCAAACAATGCATGTCTTTTCGTTATGTATTTTCTCCCCATATGCCATAGACTGTTGATGGTTTTTGGGCTCGGGGTATAGCTCTGGTCTACTCTAACAAACCCTCCATATGCACTGTGTTTGGGTGATTTCCTATTGATTCACCATGGATCCTGTTGTTAGAGTCAAACCTAACGGCACTCAGAACTTGCTCCTATGTGATGATGCCAGAGAGGATATCAAGGGTAATGGTTGGCTCGTTTTCCTTGAAAAATTCTAGGGTTTCAACCTATAGACTGCTCAGGAATTCACTCTCTCATTCGATGGATGTAGAGCTAAGGTGGGGGACATTCAACTCAAAGTCACACAGGACTTTTTAAGCCAAGCTACAGGACTCCCTGCGAGCGGTCAGAGGTGGTTCAAGAATGATAAGGTAGAAGAGGTTCCTTGGAGTCTTTTCTTTACATCTCGGAAGATCAATGGCTGTGACAAAGGTATGCCAATCTCCTTACTGAAATCCTGATGGCACGGTCTACTTGTTGTGTTGAAATAGTTTGTCACTTGTGAAGGTCATTTTGGTCTTGTGTTTCTTTATCATCTGCGTCTGCTCATGAATTTCATAGGGTTTCCTTTAAACATGCCTTATTATCTATGGAGGATCCTTTAAAAAATGGCTAAAAGGTATACAAAGAAACGTTTAGATTCGAGCCTTTTCCATCACGGTTTAATAAAAATTATGTTTGCACATCAATTGAAATTGCAGAACGATAATTGGGATTCATTTTTAACCAGAGACGGTTTCGCTAACCCCAATGTTGAACAGGTCGACAAGCCTGTGATTGAAGAAACCTTAGTCTACCCTATAATGCCCCTCTCACCTACCCAGGCTTGTGTTATGACCACCTACAACAAGCCTTTACCTGACCCAAAGGTTACTGAGCAAGCCCATGAGAAAGATACACAACCTAATGACTCTGTCAAAAATTCAAACAAACCTATAGGCAAGACGTCTAAAGGTGATGTTGATTTGAGTTTTAAAAATAAGAGAGCTGGAAGGTTGATTTCGAGGAAGCTCCAAAACAAGTCGAACCCTCATGCAAGCTCGATCAATATGATCAAGATCTATGAGAGTTTGGATTCTGAAATTGATAGATTTATCGCTGAATAAGACCCTCTTTTGTTCCAACCACACCTCGATCAGCCTTATAACTTCGTGGACAATCTACTTCCTTGTATGAAACATAGTAAAGGGTTTCCTGGTATTAAGTTGGGTAATAAATCTACAGTCCATGTTGGAGATGCTCCAGTTCACAATCGTGTTTATTCCCAAGGGACCATCGCACAGTCCAAGTGTGAAGTCTGCCTATTCTGGATTGATAAATACTACACCGATATAACTATCCTACAGTCACAGATTAAAGCTCTCACTGATAAGGTCAGTGCCTTAACAAATGAAAATCATAGGCTCGAGTCTGTCATTCAAAGAAAAGGGAAACGTATGAAGACTACAAGGAATGTGATATTAAAAGACGTTGAGACTACAACAACAATAATAAATTCTGAGATCATCTGATATGATTTGATTTTACAGTTTGAGGTATGATTTATTTTATTTTAAAATACGGTTATTTATTAAATAAATTAGATTGTTTTATTTGTTCAAATTGGATTTCATTACTAAAATAACTAGCTACAGAATCAGTAGATTCTGTAGCCAGTTATTCTAATTCGAAATTTGCAAATTAATGGTTAAATATATATCTAAGTCTCTCTATTTTTTCTTTTCTTTTTAGGATATCTAGGAGTTCATGGTTACCAAGTGATCTGAAGCATTTTTTAGGCTTGTTAGCAATATCTATGATACATTTTTGTATAAACAGAAATAAACTTTTTTAGCTTTAGAAGATTTAGTATGATCTGGGTGGTTATACCCCCCTTTTATTTTTTTAATCAATATTTGATCTCAGAGGATGAGACAGTTACCTTTATAAACGATTTAAAAACTCATTATTTTTTTGTAATTAGACATCTTGGCCCGGGGCTAATTGTGGACAGCTTATACACGAATTTGGACAGAACAGATGTTTACATTTCTGCTTTAGCTATCTATAAATATTGTTGTTGTCTATGGTTTGTTTATCTTGATAATTCGATAATTGTCGATAGCTTTCGTCTTCACAGATTATTATGTCGTCAAGATAATTTCTTTCATACAGTCCACAATTTTATGCTTCAGTTATATGGAAATAGTGATTGATTGTTCAATTCAAATATTAAGGTTTATCTTAATCTTGTTGAATGATTAAAAGCAGGTCGTTACTGTCAGATTTATCTTATGTGTAATTACTTGCAATAAAAAATATCACAGTTATTGTTTTGTCCTATCGTTCTATCATTAAAATATAGTAGTCAATATATTGTCTAGCATTTATTCCAAACAGTGTGAAAGTACACTGCAGATTTATCTCGTGGAAAGACCGGATGGACGATTCATGATCATATAGACGTCGGATGCATGCTCTTCATGTCATTAATAGGTTAGTTTGTTCCTTTTATTTGCTTGTTCGTTTTAGAAACTCTTATATGTGGTCTGGTTTTCACTGTCTACATATTCTGTTTCCATAGTATTTTGATATTTAATCTTATAGATGCATAAAGATAAAAAGAAAACCAAAAATAAATAGTTCATTTTGCTTTCTTTATCTACTTTCATCAAAAGAGCCATTTTTACATTGATTTTTGTGAGTTCAGATTAAAATTCATAAATTGTATAACATGCATATAAATTAGACAAACAGTTCTGTGTGTAAATATTATTTAAAATAAGTTGTATATTTATATGTGCATATATATATATCAGTGATTATTAATTAGTAAGTTATTTTGTTTCTTTTATTTATTTATTTGTTTCTTTTAGGACTCTAGATTGGCCAACGGAGCCATTAAACCCGTCAGAGTGAGTCAATCCAAACGGCTTGGGTTAATTAGACAACCCCGGACCAGACTCGCTCTTCCAGTTGACGAGCGGTCATTTTCGCCCGTCAACACCATTCCAACAATTTTTCATGGTGCATCGTCACCCAAATGAACCTATCCAAAATCACCTTGAACATAATCTAGAAAATGTTTCCTATGGGGTGTGGCATGAAATGATGCCCCTGAATCTACTACCCAAGACTTAGAAATATTATCTACAGAAAGAATCAAAGCATCTTGTAACACATCACCTGTTACATTTGCTTCCTGATTTCTCTCCTGTTGTCCATCTCTTTGTTTCTTTGGAGCTCTGCAGTCTTTCTTCAGATGTCCTTTCTTCCCACAATTCCAACACTCTATCTTTCCAAGTCGGGATTTGGATCTGCCCTTCCTAGAACTCCCATGGTTCCCGAAACCCCTTCCTCTATCCTTTTGTCTTCCCCTGTTCTCCATGCTCAACACATTTCCTGATGTCTCACCTGTGCTTTTCCATCGCATTTCCTCACTAAGGATAACACCAACAACATCATCAAATTTTAAAGTATTTGAACCAGAGACAGAGTTACTTACATCCATGACCAAGCCGTTCCATCTTTCTGCCAATGAGCACAAGATTAGAAGAGCCCTGACCTCATCATCAAAGTCCACTTTTACAGAAATTGGTTGATTAGTAACCGTATTAAAATCATTTAAATGATCTACAACAGACCCACCTTCCGACATATTCATATTAAATAATCTCTTCATTAGAAATACCTTATTGGACGCCGAGGATTTTTCATATAATTTGGCCAATGCGTCCATCAAACCCGTCGTTGTATTTTCTTTCAAAATATTGAAAGCCACCGATGCTGCCAAGCTCATCCGTATCGTTCCTAGAGCCTTTCTGTCAAGAATATCCCATTCTTCGTCCTTTGTAGCCGTCGACTTCTTTGCTATTCCACCCAATGGTAGGAATAGATCCTTCTTATATAAATAGTCTTCCATCTGCATCTTCCATAACTAGTAGTTTTGGCTGTTAAATTTCTCAACCCTAAACTTTCCATCTTCCGACATTGCTCCCACTCGAACCAGGAACCCTCTTTTCCTATGAGTTACCTTTCACTCTGATACTAGTTGTTAGAAAAATAGGACCGTGGAGCAATAAAATAAAACAAATGCAGAAACAAAACACAAAAGATACACAATATAATAGAAACACATATTTACGTGGTTCACCCAGTGTGGGCTACGTCCACCAGAGAAAATGCCAGGTCCTTCCTTTATTATTATCCAGCATATGAAAGGATACAACCTACAACAAACCCATTGTAACTTCCTCTTCTTTCTCTCATAGTCTCCTATCTCAGAATACAATATTCGCCATCAACCATAGCCACACTACATTTCCCTCATAAAAAAGGGTTGCCTTCTTGGGCAAAAAACCCTAACATAATCTCTACCGTTAGATCTGTGACCTTATAATGAACAGTCCAGATTTACAATGAAATTACAATATACATTTACAAGGCAAATTTTCCTTCGGGGGATTCACCCCTGAACCCCCGATAAGGGCCCGCTTGCCCCCAGACCCCCCAACTAGGGGGATATCCCCCCCGACCCCACAGAGGGTACATACTTCCCCACGTGGAAGAGTGTACATACTTCTTGGGTGTAAATACTTCATGGGGTATAAACATGACTGAAAGTAAAATACCTATGAATCAAGGAGATAATTAGGCTCCACAACCAACACCTTCCATCTCCACCACTGAAGCTTGGTGGTCAACTTGTCTATTATCCAAGGCTGCATAAATTTGTGGCAGGCTCCTAGCCATATCATTGACTGTGGTAGCCTCTTGGACATTGTATACCCTCCCAGGGTTATGTTGCCTATGCGGACAGTCCCTCAGTAGATGTTCCTCTCCACAACCCCATAATTTCAAGGTTTCTCTCTTCGTGTTATCAGTCTTACTTGGAGCTTCTCTGAATGGTTTATTTCCACTCTGGGAGGGAAACTTTTGCTGATACACACTTTTGACGGGAAGGATCATCCTATATCTCTTACCTGGGTTTTTGAATTTCGAGGGTTTAAACCCCTTCTTCTTGAATCCTTAATTTTTTTTCTTCTTCTAGTATTCATGGGGTTCTGTCTTACTCTTGAATTTATCATAGCAATACCTTGCTTTTCGAATGGTATCTTCTAAGGTCTTTGGCTTGTCAAACTCAATTTTGTCTCGGTGTGACTGAGGTAAGCCACTAATAAATCGTTGCATATTTACCTTTTCATATTTGATGTAGGGCACATACCTCATCAACTCGAGAAATTTGTTGATATACTCCTCTATGGTGAGTTGTCCCAGCTTGAGTTGATAAAACTCCTTGGTTTTCCCATCAAAGTAATTTTCTGACAGGTACTTCTTCTTAAAGTATTTCTCGAATTGTTTCCATGACAAGTGCTTCTCATGGAATCCTTTCACATTCCTAAGGTCTTCCCACCAAATGGAATCTTTCCCATTCAGGTTGAAAATGGCTATCCGAGCCTTTAAGTTTTCAAAGTAGTCATGGAATATGAAGTACTTCTTCAAGCCGAGTAGCCAAACTTTTTCTTCTTCCCCCTTCTTAATCTCTCCATCAAAGGTGCGTGGTTTGGATTTCTTGAATTCTTTAGGGTCACAACTCTTGGAATGTTTCCTCTTCTTTCCTCTAGTTTGAGAATGGGAACTAGTTTTTCCACTAGAAGATTTCTTGGAGTTATCAGTGTCCTCACCGGAGGAATCTTCCATTGAATGTCTCTTGGATCCATGTTGGGCCTTCTTTGAGGTGCTCCTCTTGGTGTGGCCACTTTCAAGACCATGCTTTTGTATCTCAGGTGGACTTGGATTTTTCTTAGTATGATGCCTGTCCACATGACTGGAAGTTGGACTATGCTGTAGTTGCCTTTGTATATCTAATAGACTTTGCAGTAGGATTGCATTAATTTATGTCTACTTTTCCCGCTCCTTGATCAAAATTTCATTGTCATCCTTATAACTTTGTAATTCTGCCATGAGGCTTCTTAAAGTTTTGACCAAATTTGGAGGGGTTTCCACCACCCTCCTTTCATCAAATTCTTCCTCTCTATTGTGGGAGCTTTCGCCTAACTCCTGATGTGTCACCATCCTTTACGTTGTAGTTATCTTGTTGTTCATTGACTACTTGAGTGCAGATAATTTTTTTTTATGTTAGTTACTAATCTACCAATTCATGAACAACATGTATCATTGCAAGTTGAAGTCAATTATTTATTTGGAGACATTAGCAACCTACATTGAAGACTTCCAAAACATCTATCAACAATTTTTACACATCAAAATTACTCACTTCGATAGTGTCGCAAGTGTCTTCATTACAAGTGTTGTAAGTGTCGTATATTGTCTGCAAGTGTCGCATCTTGACTACAAGTGTTGCAAGTGTCACAAACATCATACTTCCATATTTCCTATGTCGTGCCTCTAATGACATCATAAAGACACTTAAGACACCTCAAAGACTAGTACAAGCCTTTTGCCACTGAAAGAACCACTCAAAAATGGATTTTGCAGTGGAGCACTCCCCTACTCACTATCAGGGAGTGATGTCACTCCCTGGGCCTCTTTGGGGGAGTTTTTGAGTGCCTTGTTCACTCTTTTGGGGGAGCGCTACCCTTTCTGAGCAAATTTTTGTTTTGTTGGAGGAAATCAGGGGACAATCCCCTCAATATCTGAAGGTAGTTGGGTTCGAATATTGAGTAAAGGCATGATATTAGGGAAGATCCTCAACTGAAGGAGAATAATCCTCAACGTATCCCAAATATCTCTCAAGTGGTTGGGCCTCTCCAAGGTTATATAAGGAGGCCTTCTCATGGTGAAAGGTACATGAAAAAGATTGGAGGTATGAAACCTATAATCTCATAGGCAACATACAGACAGTGGAGACTAGAGATTGATACCAAAATTATGATCCTGTAAGTGGTATTGAAAGAGGAGATGTCATCAAAGCAATCAGTGTAGATTACTTGAGCAAAGGGGTTGGACAAGGAGAACTGGAAGAAGTTGTTGCACCTTCATCAAAGGGTTGTAAGTACTTTTACTTGTTCTCATCAATATATCAATGCTTGGCCTGTTTCTTTCAAACTGATGTTTTTTCCACATGAGTTTTTCTGTAGTATATGGATCTATATTTGAGCTAATCTCAGTAGAGTATGAAGTCCATTGTATCTTTGTTTGTTCTATAGGACCTATCAGGGAGCTCAGGATCGAAGCTCAGCCTAGACTTTTCAAGGATAAACGTCGTTAATAAGGTACATATGTTTCTCCTTCTCCTTCGTATATTAGCTTGATTAGATCTAAAAGGATGTCAGTGTCCATGTTAAGCACTTTTTAGTCTTGGCCTTAGGAGTCTAGAGACTAAGAGGGAATCCGCTTGTCCCTAGGAGGATTCACCTACAATAGAAATTGGTGACTCCACTGGGGAGGAGCTTTGATTTTTGTTTCCATTCCCAGATATTGTTTTGGCCCTTTTCCCACTCACTTGACCTTCTCCATATTGTCTTTTTTATTCTTATATTTGTTTTATTGCCTCTTTATTTCATCATGATCAACCTGATTGACTAAATTTGCTTGATTTTTTGAGTTTCTGGGCATTTTTCTAAACTTTTGAAGCAGAGCACTCCCCTTCCCTTGTTATCAGAGCACTAACACTCCCTGGTGGTCTTCCATAGAGCATTGGAACTCTCTGGTGCCCCTTACACCAGAGAGCTACCCCCTTTTTTGTGAAAAATACTCTAGGTTTTTAGTTTCTGAGTTCAGTTTTTTCCTTTTGCATTTGCTCAGGGTCTCATACTCTCAGTCCATCTTGGTATTGACCTTCAACACCCTATTTTCTAAGGATTGATCTCTTCTTGTTTGGGAATTTGACATTTTCTTTCCTTGCCTTGAAGTCACTCTTTGTCTTTGTTGACCTAGAGTTAGCTTGCTTTTTCTTCTCCTTTATCTGACTGAGTGGAAGCTTTTGTGAGGAAATCCAAAGGTCTATGAACCTTTTCATTTGATCTTTGAGGTCAATTTTCCATCATTTCTCTTTTGTTTGAGGTTTTTTGGTTCTTGTTTGAAAGTTTGGTTATCTTTGTCCTTCTTGTTTATTCACGACGAGAGTGCATTTTTGTTTTATGTGAGGTTTGCTTCTGATTGTTTGATCTTGAAGTCTTATTGACATTATAAGTTTTACATCTAATTATCATTCACATACAAGCAAAAGGACATATTTTAGTGACTGGTTTGGATATTAGAAGGCATTTATGAATTTTTTTAGCATTTCATTGGATTTGATTAAGAAACGATTGTATGAGGATGTTGAATCTTAATGTTTGATAATGAAAACAACGCTTTCTCTTTCCCTTAAATAGGCATTCATCGAAAGACAAGACTGCTTATCATTTTCTTGTGCATTTTTTGGGAATCGAGTCATAATACCATCAGTTTCATTGTCATACACCCTTTGAGTAAAAAACAACTGTAAAAATGAATGCTAATTAAAAAATTATCTAGAACATTTTGTTTTTAGGATCTTCCACCAACACTAGACTAGAATTAGCACTTTGGACTAGGCTGTGAGTACAACTCTCCAAAGTTTTCAGAAACAAACATTATCATCTTGCGATAGGGAGAGCAAATCCAATTGTCGTATAGGATTTCTGGGATCCCCCTCTCACACAGGGATTACGCACGAGGTCACATTTGGGAGAATTACGGAGATTATACCTCCGTGGTTCAACTGTTTGTAGTGGTCAGGTCGTATATTGGGGGTCACTTGAGGGTATACCCACGTTTATGTGTGGGAGCCTCTCGAGTTGATTTCGGACTTGTTATCCTAGCCATACGTTTGGATCGTACTATCAACTATACCTGCCCAGGGGCTAACTATGAGTTGGTGTCCTTAGTTGCCATAATATTTAGGTACTTACACGAGGTGATGGTGAAGGGAAGTCTCAATGTACCTGGAACAGGCATTGGTCAAACTCACTTGGGCTCCTTGGAGGGTAAATCCACAATTACTGCGTGGAAGCTTGCACCAAGGTGAAAGTATGTTAAGCAGGTCATCATTGGAACTATTCCACCATATCATATCCCCTTCTTGACTTGATCACATGACGTTGGATTTCATCACCAACTAGTACGATCCTCGAGATAATTTTGTTTGCTTGGTTTTGATTCCTAGATTTTATTAGTGTATGCTATTTCTTTTCGGTATTTGGCCCTAGATTTTCAACGTGTACTGTTATTCTCCAAAATTGATCCTGTAGACGATAAAGGTCTTTGCCGATTGCATAGGATGCACAGGATACCTCCGGAAGGCTACCAACCCTTACCTCCTAACCCTCCAGAAGACAACTACCGTGGAGAGGTAGAAAATCAATCTGACGCTGGGAGTGTTGTTAATCCTCCGTTAGACAATCAAGAAGGCACTTTGGGTACGGTTGCGAATCCCACTCCTTGCACTACATCTGTGTCGGTAACCCCTCTCGAACCACTTTTGCTTCGTTTAGACTCCCTTGGGAACGCCATAGATGAAGATATCCCACAGTTACCTGAGGGAGCTTTTACCAAAACATATATGGGATCCACAGAACCAACCTTTGGTGATGAGTATAGGAATCTTGTTCATCCTACCACTGCAGTAGATACAAATCCCACACCTTCTCATTCTGTATGGAGGACTTCATCAGGACGCGATCTCTATGAGCATTTTGAATCCTTTCGACAACCCTTTAATCCTCATGACCCTCCTGTTGAAACTGGGCCATCTTGTCAAACTATAAATAACCCCATCGATCAGGTCATTAACCCTATTGTTGTGTCAGCACAAGTCTATCTTAATGCTGGACCCATCACCTCTACTCATTCCCAAGGCACTTCGATCCCTACCCCCACTTTTACAAACTTTCACTCTACAGCTCCACATGTTTCGCACGATCTTGCTGGGACATATTTTCACCCAAGAATGCAGACCCTTGCCAGCCAAATACAACCAAATGGAGGGAAACCACCATCTAGTGGACCTATCCCTCCTAGAAGGCCACCATCCTATGGCAGGCCTACCCCTCCCAAGGGACAACCCCCTTTCCATGTTCTTCCTAGAGGGAAACCTCCCTTTTCCAGTCATACCCCAGTCGTTAATCCACTGCTGGCAGGGGGAAACCTTCATTTGCTGGAAACCGTTCACAATCCCAGGGAATATCTTCAGGAGGCACATTTACCCAACCCCACATTGGGGGGCACTCATATCATAACCCATAAGGAGGAGTATCAAATCCTGTTCCTTCTGGACCGTCTTACGGACAACCTTATCCAGGAAGCATCCCAAACACCACATGGAGTCCTCAAGGACAACAACCTTATATTCCCAAAGGGTCTAATGTTTATCCTCCTCCTAATGTGCATCCACCTCCAGAATATACTTCTTATCATCCTCAAGGGAAACCTATTTATCCTCCCTATGGGCAGGCAAATCACTCAGCTTATAATGCTCAAAACCCACCAGGTTATGCAAATGTTTCTCAACCATCATCAAATCCTACTTATCCTGGCCAGCAGCAACTGTATGTAGGAGGACCTACTAGTTACAATTATCCACCTAACCCAGTTTATGGTCCTATTGGTGTTCCTATGCCACACCAATATCATCTGCAAATTAACCGACATCTACCTTTCCTTGCGAATCTAGATCTCCCAGACTTGTCTCGGTTAACCAATGATCCTATTTCTCATTCACTGGTTTGGCCAGTTATTCTAGCTAAACTTCCTTCTGATATTCTGAAATTTGATGGAAAATCTAGAGAAGATCCAAATAACCATGTGATGACTTTCCATTTGTGGTGTTCATCAAACTCCCTCATGGATGATTCTATACGTTTGCGTCTTTTACAGTGAACACTTATGGGCTCAACAACAAAGTGGTATATTGAACTACCACGTGCTTCTTTTCATGATTTCAACTCCCTTGCCATGTCTTTCCTCACGCACTTTCAACTACCTATTTGCTACGAGATGGGTACTGAACTCTTGACCTCCCTTCGTCAAACTGACTCTGTGCATATCTCTGACCATATAAATGAGTGGAGACGATGACGAAGAATGATCAAAGTAATCATTCCTGACATATTATTGGTGGAGTGGTTTACTAAATCACTTTTACCCCTGATCTCTCGCGATGTCTCTATGGGTGGCGTGGTCACTGAGGAAGAGACCATCGCTTTAGCTCAATACTTAGATTTGATTTATTCACAATCTGGTACTTTGTATGATTTGCTTCCAAATGTTTCTCGAGCTAATACCGATCCATAGATGTCACCCTCATCTCATGCGGATGGTGTTATCAGTTCCATCAAAACTCAATCTACTTCCCAGTCGACCAAACTCTCTTATACCTCCCCCTAAACTCAGATCTCTAAGGTGAATGTCGTTCAATATGCCCCTTCACAACAATCTGTAGGTAAGAAGAAGACAAAAAATAAATCAAAAAAATACTAATAACAATGAACAACCAAAAAATTAAGCTCAAACACCTGCTACCGAAAAGCAACTACAACATAAAATGAAATTCCCATGTATCATTTGTGGTGACGATCACTACACTCGAGACTGTCCACATTGCAATGAAGTGGCCAAAATTTTCCAGGGAAATTCGCAACCCGTTGTGCTTACTCATCCTTTTCCACAACAACAATCCATGGTTGCTCAAACCCCCTCTTCTCGGGGCAGTTCTAGCCATCCTCATGATGAGGCCTCGATGAGTGCACATATTTATTTGTTTAATGGGATTAATTTGTCTACTCTCTCTAAGACATACGACACACTAGGTAATCCTAACAAAGGAAAAGTCACTAATGGTACCGGTACTTTACTGGATCCATCACCGTCTTCCATTAGTCCTCCATCGGTTAATCCTCTGTCTGGAGCACTTCAGATTGAGAAAACTACATTTGAATCTATCTTACACCCTCCTAAGAGCACTATCCATAAGTCTACCTTTAATCCTAGTTCACGTGCCACCCATAATACAACATTGTTGAATATTTGGCTCAAGCACCATTTTCTATGTCAGCGTTAGAAGTTCTACAGCACTACCCCAGTCAATGTAGAACGCTCTTGGTCGCTATTGGCACTGTTGATCCTGAGTCGTCCAACCATATCATGTTTAACCTGAACAATTATATGTCTTGACTCTCCCACCAACTTGCTTTCCAAGTTGATGTTGTAGTTCATAATCAACAAATCCACTGAACTATTCTGGATGAGGGAGCCTCAACTTGTGTCATGTTTCTAGCCTGTTGGAAAAGTTTAAAATCACCCGCACTTAAAAAATCCCCAATGATTTTATGCGCATTCGATGGGTGAGTTTTTCATCCCCATGGGCTTTTATAGTCCCTACCCATCCAATTGGGTGGAAAAATTGTCACTGTTGATGTCGAGGTGGTTGATTCTCCCCTCGATTACAACTTGTTACTTGGAAGAAGTTAGTTTTATGCTATGACTGTCGTTTCCTCGTTGGTCTTTTGATGTGTACAATTTCCTCATAAAGGCAAAATTGTCATTGTCTATCAGTTAGATTTCTGTACAACTGACTCTCATGCTCCTGCTACCAACAACATTCCTTTCTTGGGAGACCACAAGATCACGTATGAAAGCATTGGTGTTGGCTTACTGAAATATTCTAGCCTTATGGGTACCTTCCCTACACCACTTCCTCCGACTACACATCATATTTCCACCGTCGATATGATTTCTACCATGGCTTATCGATCTTTGGAATCATCTGACCCTTGGATTGTACATAGTTCGTTGGAATTCGATGCACTAGGTGACACCGTGCCACCTAGTCCAGCCGAAACATCATACGTTTCTATCCAATATGCTTCTCCCTCTTCGGATGACCAACATCTATTGGCACCTGACAGTTACTTGATTCCATCCTGATTAACTTCCTTGTCATTTGCGATCGACTACATTTCCCCAATTTTTCCCTCTGATGAATCTATTAAGGAAATGCTGAACATTGACGAGCTACCTTGGGATGATAACCATCATTGATCCTCTTTTCTTCCTCCTCGTAAAGAAATTTGGGAAGATATACACTCTATCTCCCCTCCTGATGTTTATTTTCCATTGTCTCCCATGACTTCAACTTCCAATTATTTGGATTCGGTAGTTGACATGGTGATCTCTTCGGTAGGGCTATTGGAGCCTGATCTCCTTACCCCTGTCGCAACTCGCGACATGTGTTCCTTCCAGAGTGATTTTCTTCCATCTAGTGAAGATCTCTTGGAAGCCATGATCGAGTTTTGTCCCTTGACATGGTGTGCTTCCAGACCATTATTCTCTTGGAAGCCATGATCAAGGAGAGTTTATGAGTGTAGTTTCTCTTCTCTGTAGCAAGCTCATTAAAAAATGAAACAAAGGTCACGAGCATAGATTCTCTTCTCTGTAGCAAGCTTGTTAAAAAATGAAACAGAGGTCACAAGCATAATTTCTCTTCTCTATAGCAAGCTCGTTAAAAAATGAAACAAAATATTTGAGCATAGTTTTCCTCTCTATAGCATTCTCGTTAAAAAATGAAACAAAAATCTAGGGATTGAACCTGGAGCCCTGAGAATAGTTATTTTCCCGTGTCAAGCTCATGAAAAAATGAAACATTCACCTCTCTTGAACCTTCTTTTCATCCACTTTTATCCTTTTTCTCCATCTAGTACAGAAATTGGTGACAACCTCACAGTCGATGAATGAATTGAACCTTAGAGGGCATGTCTCCAGCCTTTGATGATCATTCTGGAGTTAAGCCACTAGCTTTCAAGATGGGGGCATACCAAACTTAGTCTTTGTTCTTTCTCATGCTCGAAAAAACATGAGAATGTAATTGACTAGAATTTTATCACTTTTTCGGACTCTCATGGATATATGAAAAAGGAACCCCTTGGAGTCGTCTTTAAGATATTTTCAAACTCTCTAAGCATGAAAAGATTGTCGAGTGATCTTGCTTCCTTTCCCACTCGTTAAAAGGTTTGAAAGGGAATCTTTCGAGTGATAATTTATCTCTTTTTCGTCCTCGCAAGACTAACATTACGAAAAAGGACAACAATGGAGTCATCTTTAAGTGCTTTTCAAACTCTATAAATATGAAAAATCACCGAGTTTACCTTCTCTGGACTCGTTAAAAAATCATACATTGAAGGGCCCATATAGGACCAAACCCTTACTTCTTCCAGTTCGCTAAACAAAGGAAGAGGGACTTACTGAAGGTGAGTCATATCGAGCATGTGTTACCCTCCTCGATCTCGTTAAATTAAAAAGAGGTACTCGTATATTTGGATGGGGGAAAAATTGAAAGAAGCAGGCCAAGCCGTTTTTGAGAACACTACCAGTAGCTCTTACGATCGCCCTTGAAACGACACTTTTTCTTTGCACGTATTTTAATCCATTGAAAATCTGCACTGAGCCAATCCTCTGAGTTTCTTTTACTCCTTTGGGTCACCCGATGAAAGTCACAGTATCCATTTCATTATGAATTTTTGGTCCATGTAACATTTCTTCTATTGTGCCTCAGTTTTCAAGGGAAGTATTTGCCTCGAGAGTCAGCCATCATAAATATCCTATTTCAATATGATCAGAAATCGGGTTCAGAAGGCTGTCAGGGCATGAAAAATGCTCAAAAATGAAAGTGTCCAGAATTCGACGAAACTAGCACCATGACGTTCGACTCGTCTTCCTGATTCCGGTGGTATAATTTTTATCGCAAACGGAGTCCGTATGAGGAAGATATCGCATTCTGTCCGCCGAGCCAAACAGGCAAAATTTGGATGCTGACTGTACCTGTCCGTACAGACACGTGTCAGTCCGTACATTTGACGTGGCGGCGTCCGTACAGTGACGTGGCAGCACCAGAGGACGACATGTGGTAGGTCCGTACAGGACACGTGGCGTCTCCAGAGAGTGACATGTGTCAAGCATTTTTGGCATTTTTGGCGCGCAGGTGGACCAATCCTAAAGTGACACGTGTCACCACTGGAAGGGTGACACGTGGCATGGATGACGTCAGTGCTTGCGTGGCTCAGATGACGTGGCATGGATGACGTCAGTGCTTGCGTGGCTAGGATGATGTGGCGTACGGATGATGATGCGGCGAAGCTGACGTGGCAGTACGGTTCAGACATGTGGACCAATCAAATGCTGACGCGTGGCACCGTTTCGGGCGAATGAAAAGGTGCCATGTGGCCCAATAACAGGATGCCACGTGGCACCCTGAGTTTTTCCAATGACAGCTATGTAAAAGTTGTTTTGGGCCCGGGGGATTCGAACCCCAGACCTCTCCTCCATGCTACGACTTCATAACAGGGCTCCGACCGTTAGACCACGCTATGGTGCTTGTTACAAGGTGCGACAATTGTTTATTTGAAGTCGTTGTAATGCTTATGGCGCGGGGGGAAAAGGGCCGGGGCCCAAGCCCCAGCCCTCGACGCACATGACCGAACAGTGGAACCGGGAGCGCGGTTATGAAATGCACGGTTACCACCGTTTACAACGGTTATATGCAATATAATGTGACCAGAGTTAAATGGCGCGCGGTTTAAACACGGAACCAACAGTTATGACCGTTGGGTCGTGGTTCCATTGGAACGCGCAGTTTTTAAAACGGTTATGGTTTGGTTTTTGAACGGTTAAAACAAACTATTAAGCCCAAGCTCGTGGCCTATGGGCATTATGATATGACCCTGTGCTAGCGCCTGTGGGGTGGCCCGCGCTATAGCGCGTGGTCACATGGAGTTCATGTGACCTCACAGAGGGGCGCGCGTGCGGCTAAAAGGGGCTTAGCCAAATTTATAACTAATATATAGTTAAAAAGTGGGTATTAACCACTTTTGATTTATTAAATGTAACTAATCCAATTTGTTATGTAATTGGGAGTTATTGGGCTTTTTAAGAGCCTAATTCTTGGGAGGAAGTTGGAGATTGCAACCAAGTTTCCCAACTATTTACCAAGGCTTGTGGAGGCCATTTGGTAAGATTTTGGAGAGCATTAGGAGCAGATATGCTAATGCAAGGCCAAGATTAAGCCAGTTTGAGGCAGAGGAGCTGTTGAGGTAGAGATGTTGTCGGACGATTTCTGAGAGTTCGGTATATCCGTTTCAGGTGCCGTAAGTTGTGCAAGATTCTAGAGATCATGGCGAACAAGACCAGATCAGTCTAGAAGCCAAATGGAAATTGTAAAGATGTACTAATAAACTTTCAAAAAGAAATCAAGAAGCCTCCCTCGTAGAGAAAAGGCCCGGAGATGTAGGCAAAGTTGCCGAACTCCGTTATCAAACT
>JASDQU010102987.1:191423-203048 GCA_032191745.1 Picea mariana
TGCCAAGGGGGGCCGCGCCCAGGAGAGGGGCCTAGCGCCGTTTTAAAACTATAATATAGTTTCCAAGTGGGTTATAACTAAAGAAATTGGTTTTTTAGTTATTATTTAAGCCTTTTTAATGTAATTAAGCCATTTTTAAGGGTTATTGGGCATTTTTAGAGCCTAAATTCGTGGATGAAGTTGGAGAGGAAAAAATAACTCCCCCACTATTTAACCAAGGCCATTTTGAGGCCAAGGGAACAGCTTTTGAGAGAAATTTCAGAGCAGATATGTTGAAGCAAGCCAAGTCAAAGCCAGGTTGAGGCAGGAAGACCGTTGAGGAGGAGATGCTGTCGGATGATTTCTGAGAGCTCAGGACATCCGATTCAGGTGCCGTAAGTTGTGCATGGTTCCAGAGATCTGAGAGAACAAGACCAGATCAGTCTAGAGACCATTCGGCATTGTAAAGATGTACTAATAAGCTTTCAAAAAGAAATAAAAAGCCTCCCCCACAAGAGAAAAGGCCCGGAGACGTAGGCAGTTGCCAAACTCCGTTATCAAACTTGTGCATTATGGTTTGCTGTTTTTTCATTGTTTTTCAGATCTACAAACATGTTAATGGCTGTATAATTCATTTTCTTTTCTCTCTCTTTCGTTAAAGTTTTCCAATGGTCAATTAATGCATGCAAATAATAACTCAACCATAGTCATTTCGAAAAATCCTGTCGGATCAAGTGGTATCAGAGCTAGTTGACATTTGGAATTTGAGTTTTGCATGTTAGCCAGGGAAGAGCACATCTCAAGGAGGAAAATGGCATCTACAGGAGGAATTTCTCAAGACGAGAAGAAGTTCAGAGATTCGGTGTTTTCCATGGCCGAGATGGTGAAGGTGTTGTATGAAGACTACTTGGAACGAAAGAGCATGGTTCAAGCGAAAACTTCAAAGAACAACAAAGGAAAAGAAGCATTGAAGGAAGTGCCTTCTACACCTGTTTCAGACAATATATCTGAGGTATGCAGTGAAGGTTTCTCATCAAGTTGTCCTCATTCTCATCAAGTTGGTTTTGGTGAATTCGAAAAACACACAAAAGGTGTAGGTTTGAGAATATTAACCAAGATGGGTTATGAAAAAGGAAAGGGCCTTGGACGTCAAGGTCAAGGCATTGTAAATCCTATTGAGGTTGAGGAAAGGCCTCGATACTTAGGATTGGGATATGAAAGAGGGGAACTTGGAGAGTCTTCCAAGATGGGTTCCAAATCTTCGGAAGCAAGTGATGCTTCAAATGGCCAACTTAAAACACTGCGAGAACACTTCACCAAGGGAAATGGCGCATCACTTCAGGACTATGGTAGTGAATGCAAGTCATCTCCTAAGAAAGGTGAAGATCAGCATGGAAGGTATAATGGTCATGTTTTTATTAATTCTCCTTTTGATTATAACAAGCATAATCAAGTAAACCGAAACTTGTGGAAACGTTATCCATGTGCTTACTGTCATTCAACTAAGCATTGTGTTGCCAAGTGTTGGAAGAGACAAACTTTGTACAGGAAACCTATGTCATCCAAGAAGGAAACATGACGTAAAGGCTCAAGTCCACAACGGAAGAAGGAGAAGGTCAAGCAGGTCTGAATGCCGAAAACTCGTTGTACGTTTTGCAGCAAGAGTGGACATCAAGAGGCTAGTTGTTGGAAGCTTAATCCAGGGCTTCGTCCGAAGAAGGGAAAAAGGATTTTGCATGCACCCATGAAGGAGGAAGGATTACCAGCGAAGCAAGAAGAACACCGTGAAGGAAAGAAAGCAGTCACTTGGTTCTGCCAGAAGTGGATGTCTCAACTTCAGTGTGTTTTGCTTCCCCTGATGTAATCATCTTTCAGAGACAAAGAGCAAGCCGGGTGGTCTATCCCGAGCTTGATGAGTGGTCTGTAACCTTTTGGGGACCAAAAGGTCTATTGTTGGGAGGTGTGATCAGAAATCGGGTTCAGAAGGCTGTCAGGGCATGAAAAATGCTCAAAAATGAAAGTGGCCAGAATTCGACAAAACCAGCACCATGACGTCCGGCTCGTCTTCCTGATTTCGGTGGTATAATTTTTATCGCAAACGGAGTCCGTATGAGGAAGATATCGCATTCTGTCCGCCGAGCCAAACAGGCAAAATTTGGATGCTGACTGTACCTGTCCATACAGTCCGTACAAACACGTGTAAGTCCGTACAGTTGACGTGGTGGAGTCCGTACAGTGACGTGGAAGCACCAGAGGACGACACGTGGCAGGTCTGTACAAGACACGTGGCGTCTCTAGAGAGTGACACGTGTCAGGCATTTTTGGCATTTTTGGCGCGCAGGTGGACCAATCCTAAAGTGACACATGTCACCACTGGAAGGGTGACACCTGGCACGGATGACGTCAGCGCTTGCGTGGCTCGGATGACGTGGCACGAATGACGTCAGTGCTTGCGTGGCTCGGATGACGTGGTGTACGGATGATGACGCGACGAAGCTGACGTGGCAGTACGGTTCAGACACGTGGACCAATCAAATGCTGACGCGTGGCACCGTTTCGGGCGAATGAAAAGGTGCCACGTGGCCCAATCACAGGCTGCCACGTGGCACCCCGAGTTTTTCCAATGACATCTATGTAAAAGTTGTTTTGGGCCCGAGGGATTCGAACCCCGGACCTCTCCTCCATGCTACGACTTCATAACAGGGCTCCGACCGTTAGACCACGCTATGGTGCTTGTTACAAGGTGCGGCAATTGTTTATTTGAAGTTGTTGTAATGCTTATGGAGCGGGGGGAAAAGGGCCGGGGCCCAAGCCCCAGCCCTCGGCGCACATGACCGAACAGTGGAACCGGGAGCGCGGTTATGAAATGCGCGGTTACCACCGTTTACAACGGTTATATGCAATATAATGTGACCGGAGTTAAATGGCGCGTGGTTTAAACACGGAACCAACAGTTATGACCGTTGGGTCGTGGTTCCATTGGAACGCGCGGTTTTTAAAACGGTTATGGTTTGGTTTTTGAACGGTTAAAACAAACTATTAAGCCCAAGCCTGTGGCCTATGGGCATTATGATATGACCCTGTGCTAGCGCCTGTGGGGTGGCCCGCGCTATAGCGCGTGGTCACATGGAGTTCATGTGACCTCACAGAGGGGCGCGTGTGTGGCTAAAAGGGGCTTATCCAAATTTATAACTAATATATAGTTAAAAAGTGGGTTGTAACCACTTTTGATTTATTAAATGTAACTAATCCAATTTGTTATGCAATTGGGAGTTATTGGGCTTTTTAAGAGCCTAATTCTTGGGAGGAAGTTGGAGATTGCAACCAACTTTCCCAACTATTTAACCAAGGCTTGTGGAGGCCATTTGGTAAGCTTTTGGAGAGCATTAGGAGCAGATATGCTAATGCAAGACCAAGATTAAGCCAGTTTGAGGCAGAGGAGCTGTTGAGGTAGAGATGTTGTCGGACGATTTCTGAGAGTTCGGTATATCCGTTTCAGGTGTCGTAAGTTGTGCAAGATTCTAGAGATCATGGCGAACAAGACCAGATCAGTCTAGGAGCCAAACGGAAATTGTAAATATGTACTAATAAACTTTCGAAAAGAAATCAAGAAGCCTCCCTCGCAGAGAAAAGGCCTGGAGACGTAGGCAAAGTTGCCGAACTCCGTTATCAAACTTGTGCATTATGGTTTGCTGTTTTCATTGCATTTCAGATTTGAAATTATGTTAATGGCTGTATAATTCATTTTATTTTTTCTCTCTCTTTCATTAAGTTTCCCAATGGTTAATTAATGCATGCTAATAATAACTCAACCATAGTCATTTCGAAAAATCCTGTCGGATCACAATACCTGTGTCAGTCCATGTTCATTTGATCTACCAATTACATATCTATGTCAGTTTCATTTCGTTGATGGGGGATACATCAAGGCCCTCCTTCGACGAGTCTATTCCTATCGACTTCAACACATTATCTAGGAATTAGAATTAGAAACCAGTTAGTACCTTAGGACCTGCATGCCTCAATGGAATGCCTCCTCATGTCCGACAATGGGTTTACATCATTGACCCCTGATTGGATGATTCCACAGATGTTCGACTTCAACTCATCTATTCAGATTCATTGCAATGTACTAGAGTACCTTGGGAATCATTGACATCAATCATGATATACCTTGCACTTGTTAATGGTTTACCTCATTGACCGATAATCAAGTGGTTTTTTCCATGTTCGACATCAGGACATCTATTCACATGGTTAGATTTGTACTACATCAGGATCGGTAAGAAGACCCTGGATTGAGTTTTTTCTCTTATGTATAATTTTCCCAGGTTGCGAAGGAGTTTTCTTTTGAACTATGATGCATACACTGTTATGTAGATCCACTTTGTATTGGTTGTGGTTATGTCTTGTCATCTCGTAGATCCACTTTGTATTCATCATGGCTACGATCAGTTCAGGTCATAGGAGTATAGATCCACATTGTATCTGTAGTGGCTATACCTTTTGTCAATATAATTATGGATCCGCGGTGTATTTTATAGCAGCCATACCTAAGAAGTCTCTACCACTCAAGCATAGGTATGCCTTCCTTGGGTTTGAAACATGTCATAATATTTGTTTGATGGTTGTGTGCAGATTTTTCTAGCCTCTCTGCATCTACACCCTTGCTCTGAAAATTCTACAAAGTACTTCAGTCATCACATTTTCTAACTTCGTACTTTTGGAGGCAATCTGTTACACATCAAAATTACTCACTTCGATAGTGTTGCAAGTGTCGTCATTACAAGTGTTGTAAGTGTCACATATTGTCTGCAAGTGTCACATATTGAATACAAGTGTTGCAAGTGTCACAAACATCATACTGCCATATTTCCTATGTCGTTCCTCTAACAACATCATAAAGACACTTAAGACACCTCAAAGACTAGTTTTGAAGAAGAGAAATCAGTTGACAGGGAGTACAAGCCTTTTGCCACTAAAAGAACCACTCAAAAATGGATTTTGGAGAGGAGCGCTCCCCTACCCACCGTCAGGGAGTGCTAGCACTCCCTGGGCCTCTTTGGGGGAGTTTTTGAGCACCCTCTGCACCCTTTTGGGGGAGTGCTACCATTTCTAAGTGAATTTTTGGTTTGTTGGAGGAAATCAGGGGACAATCCCCTCAATATCTGAAGGTAGTTGGGTTCGAATATTGGGTCAAGGAATGATCTTAGGGAAGATCCTCAAATAAAGGAGAAGAATCCTCAACTTATCCCAAATATCTCTCAAGTGGTTGGGCCTCTCCAAGGTTATATAAGGAGGCCTTCTCATGGTGAAAGGTACATGAAAAAGATTGGAGGTATGAAACCTATGATCTCATAGGCAACATACAGATAGTGGAGACTAGATATTGATACCAAAATTATCATCCTGTAAGTGGTATTAATAGAGGATATGTCATCAAAGCAATCAGTGTAGATTACTTGAGCAAAGGGGTTGGACAAGGGGAACTGGAAGAAGCTTTTACATCTTCATCAAAGGATTGTAAGTGCTTTTACTTGTTCTCATCAATATATCAATGATTGGCTTATTTCTTTCAAATTGATGTTTGTTCCACATGAGTTTGTCTGTAGTAGATGGATCTATATTTGAGCTAATATTAGTAGAGTAGGAAGTCCATTGTATCTTTGTTTGTTCTATAGGACCTATCAGGGAGATCAGGATTGAAGCTCAGTCTGGACTTTGCAAGGGCAAACGTTGTTAATAAGGTACATATCTTTCTCCTTCTCCTTCGTATATTAGCTTGATTAGATCTAAAAGATGTCAGTGTCCATGTTAATCACTTTTATGTCTTGGCCTTAGGAGTCTAGAGACCAAGAGGGAATCTGCTTGTCTGTAGGAGGATTCACCTACAACAATAATAGAAGGGGTAAGGTAGGGAGTTACCCCATAAGTTTTATAATAACATTTTTGTGTGACTCGTGCATGATCCCAAGCAGTCCAATTTTTTTCCCATGTTTTGATACCAATTTGTAACACACCCAACCCTTAAATAGACTTTGTAGGGGTGGGGCATCAATATTTCTCTTTACCTAGACCATATTCAGTCCCTTGCTTAAGAAAAAACCTCTTAAATAGCTCCCTTGAAGCTTAAGTCTCTTACCATGCACTTGAACGAGCTAGAGGGGTCTTCCTTGTGACCTCAGGATGAAAATTGGGAACTAACAACCTGTGTTAGCAAGTTTTTGGCACTTCATAAGTTCTCGGACTTCGGGAGTTCCCAAAAGTGTTGTCTAAATATTTGATCGCTGAACAACTGAGGGGATAAATGGTCCACACCCTCCTTCGAGATCTATGGTTAAAAGAGCTTTGAAGTTCGATGTTCGGTGTTGAACATTCCTAAATCCTAATCCTCGAAGTCCCATAATCTCGCCACATGCCCCTGTCCCTTCGTCATTCAACGATTCTCATTGGATGTTTCTTTTTACCACACTATTCCAAAATCTTGAACTCTCGATATCTCCCCACGTGGCCTTGGCTCGTCGACAATCAACATTTGATGATTTTCATTGGACGTTACTAAATTGTACCATGCCCCTCATCTTCTAAACTCCCAAAGCTATTAAAACTCCTGGAGTCCCAAACACGTCACCAACCATGTAGGCTAGACAACCATGAACCAACAATTAACACGTGGCAAGGGTCAAGAGGTGACACGTGTCCTCGATAGGGGGTGACATGTGTCATGTTCTAATAGACACAATGGGTACATGAATAATCTAAATCTAGGTGACATGTGGCACATGTAAAGTGGTTTCATGTCACCCATAATGACATCAACGAGCCACGTCATCATAGAATGATAACTGCTTGATCCTTCAATCTAATAGTCCACAAGATTCCATGTAGATCCATAGATATATGGTTCTCATCACTTAATGGCTCCGAGATTTGATGCTTTCTGAATCCTTTTAACGAAAATCCCCCGAAGAGCTAAGTCCATAGACTACGGGATCTTGTGCCACATGTCCTTTTTGACCAACGGTCGAGATCCACTTCGGTACTCGCGACTTCAGGGAGTTCATAATTCATAAACTCTTGGTCGATTTCCTCCGAAGTATGGAATATCTAGACTACAATATCCCTTTCCACATACCCCCTCATCCAACGGTTCTAGTTCAATGGTCAACACTTGATGGGGAATAGGTAGGGTCCATGTTTCGCTCCATGACATGTTCTCAGTTATTCGGGTAGTCAAATGTGGGTCCTTTATATCGACGGCTCAGAAGGATCCTGAAGGATCCGAGGATCAATGGTCCACATTACTTCAACAGTTCAACATTTAGGAGTTCGATGAGTGTGTCTCTCAACTTTCCCTCTGAGCCACACCGGATCCATCACCACGCGTACCTAGCATCTACGAACAAAATTTACTCCAGCTCGTAGAGCTACAGGGGAAACTTGCGCATATCTTAATTAGTCGAATACCCGGACTCTTAGATAACCATGGATTTGTGGACATGTGTCCCACCAGCTTCAACGATCTGAATTAACTCTGGGACTCCGACGTTTGGTAGTTTTGACGCTAGAACTTTCCAAATCTCCCGAAGTAAGACTTCATCGAAGTGCTTAATGCTTCCCAAAAATACATCAAATCCGATGGTTGAGAGTGATCCATATTGTATCCCTAGGTCAATGACCCTTGTCGATTCGTGACTTAAAACTCTTATTTCAAGGATTATGGAGTCACAAGTCCCGAAGCCGAAATGGCTAGCAACTTTCGGGTTGGCGTAGGGTTCCTAGGCCCTAGTCACATGGATACTTTGGAAATTATAAGGGATAAGCACTAATCCCTTAGAAACAAAGGGTTTAAGGACATGGGAAAAAGCCCTTAGTCAATTGGGTTAATATTCTAAAGGAAAAAATTCCCTTCTCCCACCGGGTCTTGAACTTTGACATTCCCTCTAAGGTAAATTTCAAGGGGCGGCATGACTTAGACATTTTAGTCGATCGTACCCGAACTTCCTACGGATTCCCATTCCATAACCATCTAGAATAAAAACTGAGATAAATTGAAAGACCATATAATAGTGTACAAAAATCACATATCTTTTCTAATAACTATTCAAATACTGAAAGATTGAATCATAAACACAAACATTTCATCCTCACATTCAATATAATACACAGAGTATGAAAATACTTATCAGAACTGGAAAATGTGAAGCAACTGTTGAATGGGGCACTTGTTTCCTCCCAACCATAGGCACAATTACTCCTATTGTATTTACCACTGGCCACCCTCGAGCTAGACCATGATTCTCTGAGAGAGATTATTTTTCTTTGCTCCATAATAGTCAGGGACGAAGGTTACTCTCCTTCTCCCATAGGAACTTGGTATATGGTTTTCTCTACTACAAGCAATGAGGTTTGCGTGAGTACTTCCTCAGTTACTCATCATCCCTGTTTATTAGCTTGTAGCCAAAACTTGTCCATGGATTCTTCCATCCATATCGAGCTTTCTTATCATCTTTTCTTTTTCAACTTCATTATCGAAGTACATCTTCTTCTCTTCTCAGGGGAGTGTTTTTCTCTCCTATGTTATCTCGCAGATTTGTCTCTATCCCCTGAATTACCTCCTTTCTTTCCTTCCTCAGCAAGGTTGCATGGGTTTGAATCCCCACTCATGGTCATGCCTGGAGGCCTTACAAATGGGTATGCTTCCCCATATCCTCATGAACTCTTGAGGATGGCCTTTGAACTACCATCCTGACTAGTAATTCATTTATGGGTTAGAGGATTGTTGAGCAATTAAACCCAGTAGGTATTGGTCTGGTGAGGGTCATCTCAACCATACTTGGTTTCCCTTTACCATCTCTCTCATAACATCCATGGTCTATCTTGGAAAATTTCCCCCCTTTCAGTAGTTGTGCAACACATATTCAAATTCAAATTATATTAATAACATAAATTCATACATTGACCCTTTTATACAAGGTTCATCAAATCAAACATTCACACATTTAGTTTACCTTAGTATCTTGGCCTGTTATAGTTGTATTTACAAACTGGGGAAAATAGGGGTATTACAACAACTCTTGTCTTAGAGGGATGGGGAGTGGTCATGAGTAGGATAAATAGATGAATAAGCCAGCCATGGGAGGGGAGTGGGAGAATCACAATGAAAAGAGAAAGGAATTCTTGAATGGAGTTGGTAGAAAGTTACTCCAGCGAGAGAATCGAGGTTGTGATATATATAGAGGGGAGATAATGGGTAAGGGAAGGAGAGAATGAACAAGTTAATGGAGGGGATGGATTGAAGGGAAAGTAGGAAGTGGCGATAAAATGAGGCTGATGGGGAGATCGATATCACAGATTGGTTGTACTGGAGAGGGTTATTAGAGAATGGGATGTTGCAACCAAGTGTGCACTTGTGGCATGTGTGAATGGCCCAAATGGGATTATTTTCCCTTTTAAGAACTGAAGCGTCAAGAAATTCCACCAACACCTGCGTGAATTGTACCTAGAGAGCTTGTCCTTGTGCTTCTTGGAAAAGATGTCGTGAAATTGGAAATCTCAATGATCTGCCTTCTTTTTCACTACATTGATGCCTCCTTCATGACTGATATGAATGTTTGTGATGTCAAAATGTAAAATATGTCGACTAGGAACATTGCTATGGGTTGTAAAACCTATCCTAATCCTACTTATGATTTTGAAAAGATGGGATAGAGATAAATTTTTCTTGATCCCTAAGGGCCATAGTACACCTTCAACCTTCTACCATTAATGAGACCCATGAGTGGTTGTCCTTGTAAATTTTATATCTTGGAAACACCTGCTTCACTGATATAGACTAGTCAAAACAAACCCAACCACCACATGTGTAGCTTACCAGGATGGTGTAAATATTTGTTGTCATATAACAAAAATAAAGATCTAGGATGAAGAATTTTTTGGTGGATGTTACGATCGTGCTAGGACCTAGCTAAATCCTTCCATTAATAGGTCTTCCTCAAGTTCCATAATCTCATCCAACATATGTTGGAGGGATCGATCATCTATCATCTGAGTGGAAAGGGTGAACCTGAGGCTAAGAACAACAAATTATAGCTACATGAACACTTCCTTTCCATAGACTATTCTGAATGGTGTGTTCTTAGTCATCCTTTTGAACGTGGTTCAATAATCCCATAACACTATGGGGATGCGCTGATCCCAGTCATCACGTTGCACGTTACAAAACTTGGTTAAGGCATGTTCTAAAATTTTATTGAAAGATTCAACCGTACCATTAGCTTGATGGTGATAAGGAGTGCTCTTCTAGTGATGGATCATGAATTCTTGAGTGAGTTGTTGAATTGTCTCATTCAGAAAATGCAACCCCTCATCGCTCATCAATACCCTTGGACATATGATTCTCATGATATTGTTTTCAAAAATGAAGTGTGACTCAATCTCTATTGTACAATCCTTTAATAGTGTTGCTTCGACCCATCTTGTTAGATATTTGGTTGCATCATCATGTGTCGTGCCCCAGTGCGATGTGTAGAAGGATTGATGGGGCCCACAAAATCTATTTCCCACTTGTTGAATGGTTCTAGCACGGTTACTGTAAACAATGGAAACTCATCCCTTCGACAGGTCTTGTCAATGTGTTGACAAGATTTCTTGGCATCAAAAAACAAGAAGGGCCACCAAATCCCAATGCACATAACTTTGTGTGCAGTGGCCTTACGGACATTGTGGCCTCCAACGATACCTTCATGTGTTTCATGTAAAAGGGTATCCCATTGATGTTCATATGCACATTGGCATAGGATAACATTTGTTCCCAAATTATACAAATGTATGGGAAGCAAGTAATAATCGACACTATGGGTCAACAGTTGAAGACATTGTGAGTTAAGAACCAAACATCAATATAGCATAGAAAAACCTCAGGAAAAGTACTCAACGCCTTGAAAAAGAGATAATTTCAGATAATAAGCTCTTTGAGGGGGCAACCTCCTTTTACCCCACTTAAATGTTCAAGTACAAGATGATTCAAAATGAAAATGTCTCCTTGGTATATATAGGAGACTAGGAGGTATAATTACAACTAATGGCCTATAGTCGACATAAATAAAATAACATTACTAATCTAAATTACAACTAATGGCATAAAGCCGACATAAATAAAATAACATTACTAATATAATATGCCCCAATTAAGGGGTAATGAGCCAATATTAGGGCTTAACATGCCCCTCCCCTTGAGACAAGTGTTGTCCGCAACGCTTGAGTAACTCTGGATGATTCTGTATAAAAGACTCATCTTCCCAAATGGAATCTTCAGCCGGTAGTTTCCTCCATTTAATGAGATACTTTGAAATGGATCTATTCCTCAGTTGGCGAATTCTTGTGTCAGTGATGGCTTCAGGCTCCAATATGATTTTTCTTTCCTCATCAAGTTCTCGCAATATAGTTTGAACTGGGATCTTGTCGCCTATAACCTTCTTTAAGCATGAAACATAGAAAACTGGGTGTACTCGTGAAGATGTAGGAAGCTCCAATTTGTATGCCATAGTACCAATATTTTGCAACACCTTATAAGGGCCATAGTACTTTGGTGATAATTTATGATCCTTCTTGGCTTGCTTGAGGGACATCTGTTTGTATGGTTGT